>CAUYON010154889.1:0-18336 GCA_963573935.1 Arctocebus calabarensis | reverse complement strand
TTCCCAGCCATGAGCATGGAAGATTTTTCCATTTGTTAACATTTTCAGCTATTTCTTTTCTTAAAGTTTCATAGTTCTCTTTATAGAGATCTTTCACATCCTTTGTTAGGTAAACTCCCAAATATTTCATCTTTTTTGGCTCCACTGTGAATAGAGTCCTTGACTGTTTTTTCGGCCTGGCTATTGTTGGTATATATAAAAGCTACAGATTTATGGGTGTTGATTTTGTAGCCTGAGACACTGCTTTAGTCCTTGATCACTTCTAAAAGTTTTGTAGTAGAATCCCTGGTGTTTTCCAAATATACAATCATATCATCTGCAAAGAGTGAAAGTTTGATCTCTTCTGACCCTATGTGGATACCCTTGATCGCCTTTTCTTCCCTGATTACAATGGCTAAAACTTCCATTACAATATTGAAGAGCAGTGGAGACAATGGGCAACCTTGCCTAGTTGGTAGGAATAATTTTCAAAGTGTACTGGGAATTGGCAGAACTGTTTCCTTGTGGCTGTGAGCTTAAGGACTCCAGCTTTTGTGGGTGTGGTCTAGAGCCTGCCCTCAGATTCCAAAAACTGCCCATAGCTTCCTGTCACATGGATTTTCTCAACATGGCACCTTACTTCATCAAGCCAGCAGTGAGAATCTCTCACTCCAATCTGCTAATACAGAATGGCAAATAATGTAATTGTGGGAGTGGCTTTCCCTCCCCTTTGCTGCATTGTGTCGGTTAGTTCCAGGCACAGCTGTCACCTTCACTGAAGGGGAAGAAGGCAGGATATCCCACATGAACCTCAGAGAGCAGGAGTCAGATGGTTTATCCCGAGGCTACCTTGGATTTGTCTGCAACGGAAACACAGAATATATT
This sequence comes from Arctocebus calabarensis, assembly GCA_963573935.1. NCBI lineage: Eukaryota > Metazoa > Chordata > Mammalia > Primates > Lorisidae > Arctocebus > Arctocebus calabarensis. The sequence goes on along the minus strand of CAUYON010154889.1, from coordinate 17,472 downwards.
TGTCATAAAGTTTAAAAACACACACAATGATATTATTTATGTTTTTTTTGGAGACAGAGCCTCAAGCTGTCACCCTGGATAGAGTGCAGTGGCATCACAGCTCACAGCAACCTCCAACTCCTGGGCTCAAGTGAGTCTCCTTCCTCCGCCTCCCAAGTAGCTGGGGTTACAGGTACCCGCCACAATGCCCGGCCATTTTTTGGTTGCAGCCGTCATTATTGTTTGGCGGGCCCAGGCTGGATTCGAACCCACCAGCTCAGGTGCATGTGGCTGGCACCTTAGCCCATTGAGCCACAGGTGCTGAGCCTATTTATGTATTTTTTAGCAGTACACTTGTATGTAATAAAAGTATACAAAAGGCAAGCTCTGTAGCCTGAATGGTGGGTAATTTAAGGCAGTGGGTGTGGGAGAGGGAATGTGACTGCAGAGGGTTACACAGGGATTTCTTTTTTTTCCCCTGGAGATAGTCTCATTCTGCTGCTTAGGCTAGAATGGCATCAGCCAAGCTCACAGCAGAACTTTTAACTCCTGGGTTCAAGTGATCCTTCTGCCTCAGCCTCCCAGGTAGCTGGGACTATAGGTACCTGCCATGACACCCAACTGATTTTTCTGTTTTTGGTAGAGATTGGGTCTCACTCATGCTCCAGCTGGTCTCAAACTCCTGAGCTCAAGCCACTTCAACCTTCCGGAGTGCTAGAATTAGAGAAGTGAGCCCCTGCACCTGGTTTAGGGATTTCAAATGTATCTGTACTATTTATTTCTTATATTCTTTACAAGATTTTGTTTAGGTTTGAAAGTAATTTCTAATTTTAAAGAAGAATGAAAGAAAATTTAAAAGAATGCTTTTTCTTTTCTTTTTTTTTTTTTAGAAGTCTCACTATGTCACCCTCAGTAAAGTGCTGTGTGTCACAGCTCACAGCAACCTTCAACTCTTGGGTTTAAGACATTCTCTTACCTCAGCCTCCCAAGTAGTTGGGACTACAGGTGCCTGCCACAATGCCCTGCTATTTTTTGTTGGAGTTGTCATTGTTGTTTAGCTGGGCCCAGGCTGGGTTCAAACCTACTACCTTCCGTGTGTGTGTGGCTGGTGCCGTAACCACTGTGCAATAATTGTCCAGCCAAAAAGAATGCTTTTTCAATACTCTCTATACATATCCCCATGCTCCTCATCTGTGTTACCATAATGCAATATGTATTGCTCACTAGTATTTTATTATGATTATTGGTGCATTATCTGTTCTATTAGACCTTGAGCTTTTCAAGATCAAGGATGACGTCTTGGCTCGGCACAGTGGCTCACGCCTATAATCTTAGCATTCTGGGAGGCCGAAGTGGGTGGATGGCTTGAGTATCTGAGTTGCAGACCAACCTGAGCAAAAGTGAGACCCCGTCTCTACTAAAAGTGTAAAACTGAGGCAAGAAAATAATTTTATGTTTGGGGGTCACCACAACATGAGGAACTGTATTAAAGGGTCGTGGCATTAGGAAAATTGAGAACCACTGGCTTAAGCGGAGGTAGAATGAGGGGGTGTTGGCAGACCCATGGAGCTTACCAAGAGGAAGAGGTATGGGTTATGTCACATCTCTCTGTAATGTAATGGGTAGCTGGCAGAAGTGGGAGTCATCAGAGTTCTGGCATCTCATTATTAATATGCTTGTGTAAGTTGCCAAAATAATCATCAGGCAGCCAGAAACTGCAAAGGACAAAAGGAAAAATAATATTGTTAAATTTAGATGATCTTGAATCTAGCACAACAACCAAAAGTCCTATGGGGAAGGAGATTTCTGCTTCTCTTGCCAATGAGGTCGCTCTCTCAGAGCTTTGCACCAGCTCACTCTTTCAGACTTTTGCACCACTTTGCACCAGCTAAAGCAACTACTTTAGTTGTTCCTAGAGTGACTCAATATACTTTTTTTTTTTTTTTTTTGAGACAGAGTCTCACTATGTCACCCTTGGTAGAGTGCAGTGGCATCACAGCTCACAGCAACCTCAAACTCTTGGGCTCAAGGTGACAGCCTCCCTAGTAGCTGGGACTACAGGTGCCTGCCACAATGCCTGGCTATTTTTATTTCTTTTTAAGCAGGCCCAGGCCAGGTGCAAACCCACCAGCCCCAAAACATGTGGCCAGTGCCCTAACCACTGAGCTAGACATTCAGTTAAAGTTGACAGCACCCAGCATCAGGCACATGGGTGTCATTGCTCCATGTAATCCCAGCCAGTAATGTTGTCAGGTCCCTCTACACCAGTGGCAGGGAATGTCCCTTGATTAGGGCCCAGTTCTGCTGTCTTTAAATGGCTCTCTGGTCCCTTGTTCAACAGAGTTCTTGGCTACACTCTTGGAAGTACCTTTCTTTTCCATCATCCTCCTTGGCTACTTCTAAAGAAACTGAGGACACATCTCAGTGTATATCCTGCCTATAGAAGCTTGGGGTCCAGCAGTTCAAACAATTTTAGTTTCTGTTAGTCTAAGTTGGGAGCACTTTCACATGGTACAACTTTTTAAAATATTGTGTGCTTTCTATGTAGAATCTGATTTAAGTCCACTCCATTGGACCAAAGCCAGGTACATAATTTTTTTATCAGACAAACTACTCTCCAGACTTAGTTGTGATGACCTTGGGTATATGAAGCTACAGTGGGAAGACATTCCTATGGTTCTTACTGGCTCTTTCCTTAATCTGAGAAGATCTATTAGGTAACAACTTGTAATGGTCTTCCGACCTTGAATGTCTTTCACTGGCAGGGGAAGCTGGAGCTGAGAACTAAATTGATTTTCCAAACTGCTCAATTTTAATCTCTCTATACTCCCTTTAAATTCTGCCTATAACGTGGTCTTTTTCTTCTTTCTTTCTAGCAGGCCTTACAGTATGCAACTAAAATATGCCAACTAATACATTAGCATTATGCCCGGAAATCATTTTATCAAGCTATACAAGTTCATGAGGTAAGTTTTATGAAACTTAGTTTTACACTAAAAATCTTTTTTTTTCTTTTTTCTGAGACCGAGTCTTATTTTGTCGCCCTCGGTAGAGGGCTGTGGTGTCACAGCTCACAGCAACCTCCAACTCTTGGTCTTAAGTGATTCTCTTGCCTCAGCCTCCCAATAGCTGGGACTACAGGCGCCCACCATAACACTCAGCTATTTTTTGGTTACAGTTGTCATTGTTGTTTAGCTGGCCTGGGCCGGGTTCTAACCTGCCATCCTCAGTGTATGGGGCTGGTGCTGTAATCACTATGCTATGGCTGCCGAGCCTGAACTAAAAATCTTAAGCCTTCTCCCTCACCCCCCGCACCCCCCCACATCCCCATGGTGACTGATTAGAATCCCTGTTGGCCAAGGGGATTCCCTAAAACTGAGTTTCTAGTCATGAGAAAGCAGATCAGACGTGCCTCATCAAGCCCTCCTCCCATCAGAGAGATGTCCTCTGTGACTCGTAACAAGCCTCAGGCTATGCAAGACCCACCTGGAGGTCTCATACACACAAGAAACCGGTTGAGTCCTGGCAAGTCTTAGGTAGTTTGTCTCTGATTAACATATACTTATCTTTTTTTTTTTTTAAAGTGAAGTTTATTTATTTTTATTTATTTATTCATTTTTTTTTGTTGTTTGCAGTTTGGCCAGGGCTGGGTTTGAACTCACCACCCTTGGTATATGGGACCAGCACCCTACTCACTGAGCCACAGGCACCACCCCAACATACACTTATCTTAACTCAGCATTCCTTTTCACTGACTTCTGGTCCTTTAACTCTTTTAGCCAATTATCAGCTAAAGAATCTTTAAAGCCACCAATAACCTGTGGGTCCCCTTTAAGATGTGCCCCCTTTTCAGGCCAAACCACTGTACGCCTTCCACATACTGATTTATAACTTACTGTGACTCTTGTCTCCCTGAAATGTATAAAACCAAACTGTAACCCCACCACAGTGAGTTTACATGCTCAAGGTTTCCTGGATGTGGCCCCGGGTCACGGTGCTCAAATTTAGCTCAGAATAAACCTCTTTAAATTATTTTACGGATTATGGTTTCTTTTCCATTGACATTCTATAGGTGATAGTTTTACTACATATTTTGCTATGACATAACATGTATCATCATTTTTCCAATTTGCTATAGCGATTTTCTCCTAGAAAAACATCAAATTTTAGATTATTATTATTATTTTTTTGAGACAGAGCCTCAAGCTGTCACCCTGGATAGAGTGCTGTGACATCACAGCTCACATCACAGCAACCTCCAATTCCTGGACTCAAGCCAATCTCCTGCCTCCGCCTCCCAAGTAGCTGGGACTACAGGCGCCCGCCACAATGCCCGGCCATTTTTTGGTTGCAGCCGTCATAGTTGTTTGGTGGGCTTGGGCTGGATTCGAACCTGCCAGCTCAGGTGTATGTAGCTGGCGCCTTAGCCCGTTGAGCCACAGGCGCCGAGCCAAATTTTAGATTATATTTTGGAGTAAAACAGGTTCTTCACAAGGTTATTTCTGAGTATTCTCTCTGCTTTTGCTGTATTAACATGTTTCTCTCTTGTGTTCTTTCTTCCATCAGTTTTGGTTGCCACAATCAGACAAAAAAGTGTGAGGATATTTACTTTTTCTTGCCTCTGTAGTGGAACTCTTAGCAACAGACAGTACCTGCTCCAGGCTGTCCAATAGACGCATGCTTATTGCTTTTTTCACCTTTGCCCACCACCTGGTGTCCAAACCAAAGCTGCTGTTACAGCAGCATCCCGTTTATGGGTAGCAATTTCTGTATTGGTTAGCTATTGCTGTCTAACATCCCTGTAAAACTTGGTGGCTAAGGGCGGCGCCTGTGGCTCAGTGAGTAGGGCGCCGGCCCCATATGCTGAAGGTGGCAGGTTCAAACCAAGCCTTGGCTGAACTGCAGAGCAAAAAAATAGCCAAGCATTGTGGCTGGGGCCTGTAGTCCCAGCTACTCAGGAGGCTGAGGCAAGAGAATCACCTAAGCCCAGGAGTTGGAGGTTGCTGTGAGCTGTGTGAAGCCACGGCACTCTACCAAGGGCAATAAAGTAAGACTCTGTCTCTACAAAAAAAAAAAAAAAAAAAAAAAAAAACTTGGTGGCTTAAAACAGTAAACATTTATTAATGCTTGTGTTTCTAGAGGTCAGGCTGGCAGTCTGCTGATCTGGGCTTCCTCATGTATCTGTAGTCACCTGGTGGAGTGGCTTGTGGGCTGACTGGTCTAAGATGGTATCACTCACATCCCTTAAGTTGGCTGCTATTGTTTGGGACCACAGGCGTGACTGAGTGATTATCTCTCATTGTCCAGAATACCATTATGGCATTGGTCTCATGGAAGCTGGGCAGGATGCCAAAAGGAATGAGCATATGCAAGGCCTCTTTAGGCTCCAGCTCACAACCGGTACTTGTCACATCTACCCCACTCAGTGGCCAAAGCAAGTCACAGAGCCAACCTTGAGTTTTCTTTGAGCCATGTGCTATACAGAAGTGTATTGTTTAACCCGCACATATCTTGGAATTTCCTAGTTATCTTTCAGTTACTGATTTGTAGTTTGATTCCCTGTGTTCTGACAGCATACTTTGTATAATGTCAACACTTTTAAATTTGTTGAGGTGTGTTTTATGACCCTGTATACTTGTCTTTTGATGTATTTATGTATATATATATCCAGTTTATTAATTTTTTTCATCATGTTGGACTTTTTCTGGAAGGGGATACCATTATTATCAACCTGTTTTTACAGAAGTTCTTTGGTGCTCTGAGGGTTCAGGTCTGGGGTGAGGTGGGCCCTGCAAGAACTCCCAGCACTGGCAAGACAGGAGAACCAAGGCCTCCTCCAATCTCGAGTCCTAGGCACAACATCTTCTCATACTAGTTCCAGCCTTCCCAAAGTCTTGAATTACCTCCCTAAATTTAATATCTCCTGGACTAGCGCAAAATAATTTTATTTGGGTTATCTAGATTTAGAAAGCAGTAATGAAGTCGATCAGTTTTCCTTTATCAGTGTCTATTCCATTTTGGGGCTGTTATAAGAAAATACTTTAGCTGGGCAATTTATAAACAATAGAACACTATTCCCCACAGGGTCCGGGGAATTTGCAGCCGATATTGGAGGCACCTCACACCTTGAAGCTATCTCTGGCCTCTTTTTGTAAAGGTACTAATGAATTTATAAAGGCATTATAAAGGCACAAAATTCACAGTGGGAGTTCAAACATTCAGATCATTAGCAGCCAGTAGAATCCAGCCAATTAATCACGCTGTCCATTCTGCACTGTGAGGAGACAGATGAGAGGTGCCCAGACTTACCGTCGCTTAAAAGGGCCTCAATGTTCCTGAACAGGTGCTCCAGTCCTAGCAGAAAGTGTCCAGTAACTTATTGAAGAAGAAGGTCTCAGGAACCTGCTTGAGAACTTTCAAGAAAGGGAGGGTTACTGCACCCCAGACTCACTTGGGAGGGGCAGCCCTGTGTTCATAGAATTGAGGTCCCACTTGTTTTTAAGTTTAATTTAATTTTATTTACTTTTTGAAGACAGAGTCTTGCTTTGTTGCTCTAGCTACAGTGCACTGATACGATCATAGTTCCTAACAACTTCAAACTCCTGGGCCTCAGCCTCCCAAGGAGCTGGGACTACAGGTGACACCATACCTGCCTAATTTTTCTATTTTTTTGCACAGACGGGAACTGGCTATGTTGCCCAGGCTGGTCTCAAGCCTCTGGCCTTAAGCAATCCTTAAGGCTGCATCTCCCAAGGTACTAGACCGTGGGTACCGCGCACTGCCCCGTGCTTTTAAATAGGGCCTCAGCGAAAACCCGGACCGGCATACCTCCGCCGGGACGCGCTGGGCGCCCCCACTCCCGCCGGTGGCTTCCGTTCCGACATCCACTCTCCGGGTCGTCCCCGCGCCCAGGGGGCGGGGCGCAGGCGGAGCGGGAAGCGGCGCGGGGTCCCCGGGAGCCTCCTGCGCCCCGGGAGGTGAGTGGCGGGTGCCGAGTCTCTTCTCGCATGGGAGATAGCTTGGGGGTGGGGCAGGAGCTTGGTGCCGGGATCCAGAAGAAGACTTTTCAGATGGCTTTGGAAGCCGGGTCGGTGCCTGCCAGAGCCACAGCCACAGGAAACCTGGTTTCTGTGTGTGTAAGAGAAAAGACCGAGCGGTGTCCTGAGCAAGAGTCCAAGTCTGTTTGGGGGACCTGGCGACACTGGGCAGAGCCACTGCCTGGAGCCAAACCGCCGTGGCTGCTGAAATGACCCAACCGGGAGGGCGGCAGGCGCCTGGCGGCGATCCCAGCCGCCGGGGACAGGAGCCTCCCCGCTGCCCCCTGGCCCGCCGACCCGCTTCCTCCCGAGGCCCCGGGGCCGGACACCGCCTCCACGTCCTGGGGATTGCTTCGTTTTTCCCCAGGTCTCCCCTGAGAATCACTAGTTGCGAAAATTTTGTGCCCAAGAGTAGCAATTGTGACTTTAATGGAGAAAGTCCCGGGAGAGTCCCCAGAATAACTGCAGTCTTTGGTTATCAATTTGCAAGCCATTTTGTGTGTGTGTGTGTGTGTAAGTTCAGCACAGGCCCTGCTCATCTTCAGTATTTTTAGGCCCTATTCGTACCCTCAGAACAGAACTCACTTTAAAATGTGTAAGATACAGAAGTATAATAACATTGCTGACAGTTTAAGACGTTTTCTGGGGATCTTTTAGTGTTTTTTGTTTGTTTTTTTAATATTCGGGAAATGGCACGTAAAATAACTGCTTTTCTTACCCACTGTTCCCACAGATTGCCCCTGTAATCACTGTCACAACTCCCTGAAATAGTTGGGTAGAGTGTGTAATGCCTGACATGATGTGTTGATTTCATTTGTGTGATGCTTTCAGCTGTGGCTGGGTACAATTCTGAATACAGCAAGTTGGGCTAAGGACCTCATTCCCTTCATCCATCCTTCTTTTAAGTGAGATGTCCCAGAGCAATCTGGGGTTTGCAAGTGATGTGATGCTACACTGTGGCGTTGCTTCTCTGGGTTTTTGGAGTAACCAAGTAGGAATTGATGAGGACTGTTGATGAGCAATAGTGGAGGAAGGTAGGTAAAAATTGCCAGAAGGTCCTTAGACACCAGATTGACCTACTATGCCATTTCCTTCCAAGGACAGCCACCTTATAAGGGATGTTCTGGAGATTTATACCTTGTACAGGTATACCTTTATATTTCCCTTACCTTGGGAGGGTCAAACCTACTTGAGAAATTATATGTTAGTGTGAATAGTGTAAGTATAAGAATTAGAAACTTTTCTTCTTCCTTTTTTTTTTGTTTTATTAAATAGAAACTTTTCTTCTAAAAACACTCCCTGGTATTACCTTTAGCTTAGTTAAGATAGTTGCTTATTAACCTAGTTGACTCCACAATTCTTTCTGCCTTTTTTTTTGAGAGAGAGTCTCAAGCTGTCACCCTGGGTAGAGTGCCATGGCATCATAGCTTACAGCAAACTCCAACTTTTGCGCTCATGCTATCCTCTTGCTTCAGTTTTTCTATTTTTTAGTAGATATGGGGGTCTTGCCTTTGCTTAGGCTGGTTTTAAACTGGTGAGCTCAAGCAATCCACCCGCCTTGGCCTCCCAGAGTGCTAGGGATACAGGTGTGAGCTGCTGCACGCAGCCTCAACAATTCTTTCTCTTTCTCTCTCTCTCTCTCTCTCTCTCTCTCTTTCTTTCTTTCTCTCTTTCTCTCTCTCTCTCTCTCTCTCTCTCTTTCTCTTTCTTTCGTTTTAAGACAGAGCATTACTCTGTCACCCTGCGTAGAATGCCATGGCATTATAGCTCACAGCAACCTCAAGCTCTTTGACTCAGGTGATCCTCTTGCCTCAGTCTCCCAAGTAGCTGGGACTTGGGAGACTGAGGCAAGAGGATCCATTGAGGCAAGGGGCCCACCACAAGACTGGGCTAATTTTTCTATTTTTCTTTTTAGTATGGATGGGGGAGTCTCACTCTTGTTCAGGCTGCTTTGGAACTCTTGAGCTCAAGCAGTCCTCCTGTCTTGGCCTCCCAGAGTGAGTCTAGGATAGGTGTGAGTAACTGTGCCCCAATTCTTGGCGCAGAAATGAACAAAGGGATCTTTTCAGAACTCCCTGCCTTCTGCCTCCTATCTTTCTCCTGCCAGTGGGGAGAGCAAGGGAAGAGGAGGGACACACCAACTATTAAATTCTGAAAGTTCCACATGTCACCTATGGCTGGCTTCTCATTGTATCAGAGATGAAGAGCAGAAATCATCGCTTGGTTCCAATTCTGAGACTCAACCTATTCCTTAAAGTGGCCCCTGTATGGCCAACATTGAAGCTGGTACCCTCAGGCTGCTAATTCCCTTTAAAATGTTCAATCTCTCTTCTGTCCATCTTAATTCAAAGTGGAGTGCAAAATATTGCTGGTTTTGATGACATAGCACTTGTCAGCCTGTGCAGTATGTAAGAGCCCATGTAGTACATTTCAGGAGCTCGGCTGGGTTAATAGGGCTAGTGTCCACTTCAGATGTTGTTGACCTTGGTTGTCTGAGTAAATGCATTGTTCTGTCCCAGGAAGGAGTATTCAAGGACATCCTCTTACAGGCTTTGAGATTCACCCTGCATGTGACAATGAAACGGAAAGGAGCTTCTGTCTTAGAGTCTGGTTCCGTGGGAGCGCGTTGGCCTTCATGCTCCAGGATAGGTGCTCTGTGCAAGCCCATCTGTCCATGAGTTGGAGGACTGCTGACTCTGACAGGCTCCTGGGTAGTTAATACAAAACACATTATTAGACTGACTATTACTGTTGTAAAAGTACCCTCAGGCCAGGTTGATTGTCACAGGCTCTAAATGAAAATACTACTGTCTACTGTTACTGACTGTATTCTTTAGAAGTGAGTATTTAACTATAGCTTGGTCCTCGAGACTCTGCTCTACTTTTGACTCTGGAAATACAGTCTAAAATTCTGTGGATACAATGGGATTTATGCCTTAAATTCTTCTGTCATAAAGCTATATGAAGATCTTTATTTGTGGAAACTGGGAATAATAATACCCACTACGCCTACTTTTCAAAGTGGTTGTAAGTAAAATTGAATAGAGTGATACCTCTAAACACCTTTGGAAAACAATATAATTTTACACCCATTTAAGGTGATAATATGATTTCACTACTGGATCTGGGTTACATTAATTATAGCTATGATAATTGCTTTGGCACATAGAATGAAAATTCAATAATATATTAGTTATGCAAGAGAAAGTAGTAATAGCTAACATTTATTGTTTACTGTGAAGAAACTGAGTTTTATGAAGATACAGTAACTTATACAAATATATATTATGTTTAAGTGACAGACCTGAATTAGAACCCAAAATGCCACCTCCATATTTTATGTACTTAATAGCAACTGGATTTACTGAATAGAAGGAAAGGTACTTTTCAAGTTCTTACAGATTTTTATTCCTTTTTTTCTCTAATTTATCAGCTGACTGACAGCCATTCTACACAATTTTCTTTTTTCTTGGGGTTCAGGGAGGGAACTTTACCTAGTGGGAATTTTATAGTATTAATGGACGTGAAATTAAGGCTGTGGTCCTTATCAAAGTTGTAGTCTTGGGCAGGTTACTTTACTTCCTTCAAATTTAGCTTTTTCTCCTTTGAAAATGAGGACAGTAATTGTTTACGGAGTTGTTTGGGGGCTTGAACAGCTTATACATGCTAAATATTTAGGAAAGGCCTTGCTCATAATAGCTTGCTCAATAAATATTAGCAATCTCCTTTTCTTTGGCAAAGTGAGCATTTTTCCTTTTGAAGTTCCAATTAATGGGGCAGCAATATATTTTATATGCTTCATTGTCCAACTAAGGATTATAATATTTAAATATCAGGGTAACAAACATTTATTGTGTTTATTAATATGTGCCAGGCTCTGAAATAAGTGTTTGACTAATCTTATGTAATTCTCACAGTAGCCCTCTGATTAGGGACCATTATTATCAACTTTTGGAAACTGAATTGCAGAGAGGCCAGATTAAGACAGCTGAGGAGTGAAGGTCTGAATCCCGGTGCCCATTCTCTCAGTTGGTGGTTTTGGAATTCCATGGATGAGAGAAGAAAAGTGCTTTTGGTGATATCTGAGATTAGAGTCATTCTGCTGCTGAGGGAAAAAAAATAGCCTGTGTTTAAAAGTAAATTAAGGTAGACGCAGGAGAAAGGAGCACACCTTTAGGGCCAAGTTCCTAAGCAGAGTTCTATATTATTTCTATATCTCTAATTATATCTTTAATTCTGTATCCTGGAAATATGAAGATCTGACTTGGAATCAGATTGTTGGAGTCCTGTGAAGCCACACTTCCCTTTCCCTGGAATGTTGATCCTTGTTCCACTCCAAACTCCAAGACACTGGGCTTCATAGAATCTTGGGAACAAAAGGCATTCTGTGAGACCATTTAGTTCATTTTCTAATTTTTTTTTTTTTTTCTTGAGACAGAGCCTCAAGCTGTCACCTGGATAGAGTGTTGTGGCATCACAGCTCACAGCAACCTCCAGCTCCTGGGCTCAGGCGAGTCTCCTGCCTCCGCCTCCCAAGTAGCTGGGACTACAGGCGCCCGCCACAACGCCTGGCTATTTTTTGGTTGCAGCCGTCATTGTTGTTTGGCTGGCACGGGCTGGATTCGAACCCTCCAGCTCAGATGTATGTGGCTGGCGCCTTAGCCTGTTAAGCCACAGGCGCCGAGCCATTTTCTAAATGTTTTGAAAAGACCATCCATTTTATTTATTTATTTATTTTTTTGAGACAGAGCCTCAAGCTGTCACCCTGGGTAGAGTGCTGTGGCATCACAGCTCACAGCAACCTCCAATTCCTGGGCTCAAGTGATTCTTCTGCCTCCATCTCCCAAGTAGCTGGGACTACAGGCACCTGCTACAATGCCCGGCTATTTTTTGGTTGCAGCCGTCATTGTTGTTTAATGGGCCCAGGCTGGATTGGAACCCGCCAGCTTAGGTGTATGTGGCTGGCACCTTAGGCACCAAGCCAACCATCCATTTTAGATAGATGAAAATCTTAATTTGAGTCTTCCAGGGAATCATAGTGCCCCTAACAACCAACTGCTTCATTGTATTTTACTTACCCTTCAAGACTTAACAAATGAATCAGTATTCACAGTTCCTTATGTTGTGGGTACAGTTGGTTTCCTTGGGGGGCATTGAGACCCAGTTGATCTTTAAATTTGATCAAAGCCTGACCTTTTTTTTTTTGAAGCAGTCTCACTATGTCGCTCTTGGTAGAGTGCTATGGTGTCACAGCTCACAACAACCTCCAACTCGTGGGTGAAAGTGATTCTCTTGCCTCAGCCTCCCAAGTAGCTGGGACTACAGGTGCCTGCCATAACATGTGGCTATTTTTTGGTTGTAGTTGTCAATTGTTGTTTAACTGGCTCTGGCTGGGCTTGAACCTGCCACCCTTGGTGTATGTCCTGCCGCCCTACTCACTGAGCTACAGGCATCAACCTTTTATTTATTTTCTCCCTAATTTTTATAGGAGTGGGTGGATCATCCTGGTAAATTCTATTCCACTTTTCTACTCCTTTGAAACCTAGGTAGAAGGAAGTAACTTCATATGAAAGACTTCGGAATTCAGTCTTCTGATGGCAGAGAAAATCAAGTGGAAAGAGAATTTTAGATTTGGGACCTGATTACTGATTTATCACTTTTCTCTAAGGCTGTGTGGCCTTGAGTAAGTCGCTTCACCTGTCTAGTCTCGCTTTCCTTCCTTGTGAGTGAGGTATTAAGAGTACATGGTTTCAAGAGTTGCTTTTAGTTTAAAACTTCCAGATTTCTCCATGATAGCCTTGCGAGACTGAGTTTATTAAACCTTCTGCACCATGGCTAAAAGATTATCTATTCTTTTGTTACAGAATTTTTTGATGGCTTCTTGTTTGAAGAATCTCCAGCTGCTCTGATGATAGCCTAAGAAGACTGCATGCTGTTTGCTCTTAATGCCCAGCCAGGCGCGCTCAGAACCTCAGAGCTCAGTCCTTAATGGAGACTGGGCCCCAGCAGGAATGGTGGTGCAGGCAATTGGCACCCAGATGGTTCCTCCACGTGAAGTCATCGCAGGCTGTGGGCTGACTAGCCCACCTGTGTTAGCCAGGTTAGCCCGCCGTCAGTCACCCAGGGCAGAGCAGCATGGTGTGGATTCAGAGGAAGAAGGTTTTGGCATCTTGCCTGTGCGTCATGGCTGCTGTCTTTCTGCTTGTCACACTCCAGGTACCAAGAATTTGGGTTGTGTACTATTGATTCCTTGGCCTTTGCCATCTGCCCCTCCAGCCCCATCCCATTGTCTCAAAGCTCCAAGTATTTTACTTTTTTCTTAATCCTCAAGGATCAGAGGTTTTCCACTGTTTAAGGCAGGGAAACCACTTATTTTATTTTTGAGACAGAGTCCTACTATGTCACCCTCGGTAGAGTGCTGTGGCGTCACAGCTCACAACAATCTCAAACTCTTGGGCTTACGCGATTCTCTTGCATCAACCTCCCACTGTGACACAACCCCACTCTAATGAGGGCAACAGAGTGAGACTTTGTCTCAAAAAAAAAAAAAAAAAAAAGAGGAATTTAATGGAACTATATTACTATTATCATATACAAAAGAATTAATACTTAATACCCTCTGTATCCTAGGCCAGGCTTAATTTTTCTTAATTGTCTCAAGAAAGTCTTTCTATAATGGATTGGTTTGAATCTGGAACAAATAAATCCAACACATTGCATTTAGTTGGTATGTCTCAAGTTTTATGTTTTGATTTTTTGTTTCTAATTGTAGAAGTTTCTTCTAAAACTTGAACAAATTCATTTTATCACATATCATATATTCATATGAATTTGTTGAAGAAACTGGATTAGGAGTTCTTTTGAGTTTCTTAGACTATCGATTTGGCTGATTTTACCCTCATGGGTCTGTTTAATATGTTTTTCTGTCCTCCCTAGTGGGAGGATATATGAGGCAAAATATTTTTTTTTAAAGATGATTGGCAGAAGAATTTTACCTTAAAACAATTCCTATTGTTTGGAAGTGAACTTACACCTCACATAGTAGACATTGATCAAAAGTATGGAATAAATATTATCTTTGAAGTTATATGCCTTTCTTATGTATCGCTTTTTAAAAGCCTTTCTTTTAAATAATGAGCTGTCTATTTGCAAGGGAAGGTCAGATAAAAAGGTAACTTTGTGGCTACAGGTCAACTCCATTCCCCTAAGCTACTGGGGAAGGGCTACATTGTTACCTTATAAAAATGCTGAGACAGCTAGTGGCAACAATTAGACTTTAGTTTTCATTGGTGGTTTTTCTACTTTAATGCTGACTTTAGTGTCACAGATGATTTCTGGATTTTTTTTTTTTGAGCCAGAGTATCACTCTGTCACCTTGGGTAGAGTGCTGTGGTATCATAGTTCACAGCAACCTCAAACTCCTGGTCTTAAGTGATCCTCCTGCCTCAACCTCCTGAGTAGCTCGGACTACAAGTGCCTACCACAACACCCCGCTAACTTTTTTTTTTGTGATAGAGTCTCACTTTGTCACCCTTAGTAGAGTGCTGTGGCATCACAGCTCATAGCAACCTCAAACCCCTGGGCTCAAACCCTCTTGCTTCAGCCTCCCAAGTAGCTGGGACTACAGGCACCCATCATAACGCCCAGCTATTTTTTTGTTACAGTTGTTGTTTAGCTGGCCAGGGCTGGGTTTGAACCCACCAGCCTTGGTGCATGTGGCTGGCTGGTTGGCGTTGTAACCACTGTGCTACGGGCACCGAGCCACCCAGTTAATTTTTTTATTTTTAGTAGAGACTGGTCTCACTCTTGCTCAGGCTGGGTCACATGAATTCTTAAAAGCCAAGAACCTTTCCTGGCCAGGATCAGAGACAGAAGAGTTAGAGAAATGCAGTTGTTGGTTTGAACATGGAGCTAAGAATCGTGGGTGGCCTGTGAGAGTTAGAAAAGGCTGGAAAGCAGATTCTCTCCTGGAGTCTCCAAAAGGGAGCAGAGCCCTGTGAAGCCCTTGGTTTTAGCCCAGCAAGACTCTTTTCAGATCTCTGACTTTCAGAACTGTACGATAACAAATCCATATTGTTTCAGTTTACTGTTTGTGATAATTTGTTACTGCAGCCGTGAAACTCTAAGAGGCTCAATTGTAGAGATAAATTGGGGATGTGCGAAAGGAAATTAAACAGTCTGACCCTGGTAATAATTGTCTTTCTTTTTAGGTAATGATTGAGCTGGGAAATTTCGAAAGGAAGAAGTTTAAAAATTCCCATGTACGAGATGGACATTCAGAAATGGAGGAAGTACCGAAACGTCTCCATCCATTCCTTATGAAAGAAGCACTGGCTTGGAACAGGCTAAAAACCTTGGAAATTGCTAGCTACCCCATTATGCTCTGGTGGTCCCCGCTGACGGGGGAGACTGGAAGGTTGGGCCAGTGTGGAGCCGATGCTTGTTTCTTCACCATCAACCGGACCTACCTGCATCACGACAGGACCAAAGCCTTCCTCTTCTATGGTGAGTAGGGCCATTGCCTCTCCGCCTTGTTTGCTGTTTTCTCACTGCAAAGGTGAGTTACTGCTTACCTCCAAGGGAAGATGGTGATGCTCCCCTTGAAAACACTTTGATGTACACCTGATTTCCTTTGCACTTAACCATGGAACGCTAGAGCATTTAGCAAGTACAATAAATGAACAAATCTGACCAACGTAGAAGACAAGCCACTTGGTAGAGAGGAGGAGAGGAGAAGTTTCATCTCACCTTTCGACAGGCAGCTGTTGTGCCTGTAGAAACCAACATTCAGAGAATTGGGTATCTCTTATCCTGCTGACATCAATTCTGAATGGCAACTTGTGATTATGTAGCCAGGAGATTTTGATTTCAGTAACACATGTTTAATTGGACATAAGCCAAACATGATGTTCTCTATTTCTTTAATGTCAGATTAATCAGAAATAAAAATAAAAAGATTGTTTGGCATCTGCTTTCCAAAGTAAGCTGTATTCATCATTTCTCGAGGCTGATGATATGTTGTGCTGGGCTGGGAGGGCAGCCAGACCCGGGGAGGTGGGTTTGGCAGAATGCCAGCTGCAGGTACGGCTCTCCTGGCTGGTGAGCGGGAGCCGGAGGGGGAGCAGTTGAGCAAATGGACCACATAGAGGCAAGGTTAGTTCCTTAAGTTGGGAAGTCAGTGAAGGAAAACCAGCTGCAGGCTGGGTGAGAGGCTGTTTATGCCTCTGTGTGTCTGATGCTGGCTTTGGAGAGGCAGAACTGAGGTTGGGATATAGATCTGAGGTCCTTCTCAGCGTTCTGCTAGTAACTGCTTTAGGAAAGCAGAGAATGGGTTCGGGGGAATCAGGTGGTATATATACCCAACTAGTTGGTCAGGGGTGCTCGGAAATGGCTACTAGTGCCCGGTATCAGTACATAGTCAGGGGAATCTTTGGTACTTAAAAATCCAGATAAATTCCAGATCTTTAAAAATCCAGGTCCTATAAAAAATAATAAAAAAACATTAGCCAGGCTTGGTACCCATAGCATAGCAGTTAGGGTGTCGGCCACATACACCAAAGCTGGTGGGTTCAAACCCAGCCCGGACCTGCCAAACAACAATGACAACCACACATAAAAATAGCCAGGGATTGTGGCGGGCACCTGTAGTCCCAGCCACTTCAGAGGCTGAGGCAAGAGAATCGGTTAAACCCAAGAGTTTGAGGTTGCTGTGAGTTGTGACCTCACAGCACTCTACTGAGGGCAGCAAAGTGAAACTCTGTCTCTGTAAAAAAATAAGTAAATAAATAAAAAATAAAAATAGCCAGACATTGTGGTGGGCACTTGTATTCCCACCTACTCAGGAAGCTGAGGCAAGAGGATCGATCACTTGAGTCCAAGAGTTGCTGTGAGTTATGACGCCACAGCACTCTATGCTGGCTGACAGAGTGAGACTCTGTCTAAAAAAAAAAAAGGAAGTAAAATATTACAGGGATAATAGAATATTATAGCCCATATGAGCTCCTCCCTGACCCGTTTCACTTCCGTCCCTCCTACCCTGGAGGGAATAATGATCCTGAAGTTGGGGTGTGTGTGTATAACAACATACAAGATTGGACAATTAAGTTTGTGAACTCATCTCAGAAAAAAATGCTACATATGTCATTGCTGAATATCACTGTGTTCACCAGATGGCTTAAGGGGAGGACTTTGAAAGTGACCGTGGTGACATGCAGCATTGAGGTACTTAGCACTTTTTCTAGGGTGGGTTTGGGAACCTAATCGTACAACCTTGAAAGTTACAAGAAATGGCATTGAGCTCTGGGACACAGCTGGGCAGGAGGACTTTGATCGACTTCGCTCCCTCTGCTACCCTGATACCGATGTCTTCTTGGCATGCTTCAGTGTGGTGCAGCCCAGCTCCTTCCAAAACATCATAGAGAAATGGCTGCCGGAGATCCGTACTCACAACCCCCAG
>CAUYON010154887.1:0-21752 GCA_963573935.1 Arctocebus calabarensis | reverse complement strand
CGCCTGTAGTCCCAGCTACTAGGGAGGCTGAGGCAAGAGAATCGCTTAAGCCCAAGAGCTGGAGGTTGCTGTGAGCAGTGTGACGCCACGGCACTCTACCCAGGGCGATAAAGTGAGACTCTGTCTCTACAAAAAAAAATTATTGGCCAGTAGCACTGTTGTTTCAATTCCTACCGCCAGGTGTCACTGTTGAACATCAGTGAGGTGGAATCGGTGGATGCGTAGTCACAGATGCCCTGTCTTGATTCAACCTGCAACATTCAGCAATTATTTCCTGAGTGACTACTATTTGCTAGCAGGGCTGAGGATGCAGCAGTGAACAAAACAAAACCTATTTGAAACAGGTCGTTGGCCCAGATCCCCTACGAATGCCCTTTTGTATTTTTCCCTGCTGGTAGATCCTGATCTGGGCCACAGTCAACATCAAAAGGACCAGACGTTGGCGGCTGTTCTGTGCATTAGAGGATGTTTGTGTAGCAGCAAACCTGACCTCTAACCATAAGAAGCTAGCAAGGTCCCCTTACTCCAAGTCGTAACAAACAGAAATTTCTCCAGGTGCTTTCAAAGTTCCCAGGGAGACAAAATCATCCCCAGTTGATTAGCTATAAAGGTCTTATTATTCCTTACTTCCAATACAATGCTTACCTACTATTAGCATGGTGAAGAAAGACCTCTCAATCACTCTGTAAATACAAACTATGTTCTAAGGTGACTTCCTCTCTGTCTATGGTGAGAGGCAGGTGGTAGTTTTTTCTCTTTTAAAAAAATTGCACCAAGCTACGATGTTACCTCATAAACATCTTCCTTTGTATTTCTTCTTATTTTTAATACCCAAATCCTAATACCATTTATTTAACCAATCTCCTATTTTTTGAAATTAAGGTCGTATCTATATTTTTCCTATCATAAGCATTACTGCAGTGTCAATTTTGGGTGCCACTGTGGCTATTTCCTTTGAGTGAGTTCATAAAAGTGGGGTCCTGTGGCAAAACATTTATATATTTTAAGGCTTCTGGTGAACGTTGCTGTATTCCTTTCCAGAATGTTCCTGGCAATGTCTGCCTCTTCCCTTCCCTTCCCCTGCACCCACAGTGCAAGACGGTGAGCATTAATTGCTTTTCAGAGTTCATATCTTCTCATCAGAGTGGCTCTATTGAGTTTGGCAGAGTCCTTAAAAGCTGGACCCCAGTTCTACCAAGAGGGAGATGTTTGTGTCAGTCCTCCAGGGACAGGACAGTCCTTTGTGACATCAGAGCTGGGTGACACTGTGAGAGGTCTTCTAATCTGGTGTTTTTCAAGCTTCTTCTTTTTCTTTTCTTTCTTTCTTTCTTTCTTTTTTTTTTTTTTGAGGCAAAGTCTCGCTATGTCGCCCTCAGTAGAGTGCTATGGCATCATAACTCAGAGCAAACTCAAACTCTCGGGCTAAGCGTTTCTCTTGCCTCAGCCTCCCAAGCAGCTGGGACTAAAGGTGCCCATCCCAATGCTGGGCTATTTTTTGTTGTTGTTGTTGTCATTGTTGGTTAGTGGGCCTGGGCTGGGTTTGAACCCTCTAGTCCCAGTGTATGTGACCACTGCCTTAACCACTGAGCATCGGCACAAACCAAACGTTTTCAATCAACATGCACAGTACCAGACCCAGCACAGTGTCTCACGGCTCTAATCCCAATACTTTGGCAAGTAGAGGTGGGAGGATCACTTGAAGCCAGGAGTTTGAGACCAGCATGGGCAACATAGTGAGACCCCATCTCTTAAAAATAATTAGCTGGGCACGGTGGTGCATACCTGTAGTCACAGTTATTCAGGAAGCTGAGACAAAAGGATTCCTTGAGCCCAGGAGTTGGAGGCTGGAGTGAACTATGATGACACCATTGTATTCCAGCCTGGGAAACAGAGCAAAACCCTATCTCTAATCCTCCCAAACCTAAAAAACAAACAAACAAACAAACAAAAGCCCCACAGTAGCAATTATGATTCATATGCAGCCCCACACATAGGGGCACATACACAACGGAAGCACACGTTTCATGAAGCATGCTTATTATGCCATGTTTATTCTCACTATGCCTTCCTGGTTTATTTGCTCTCACTTACCAAATGTTGGTGATGACCACCACTTTCGTCTCACACCTCACTTATGGGCGGTGACCTGTGCTGCAACTTACACTGATCCTGCTGGTCCTCTGGTGTCCACGTGGGCCTGCTCTGACTTCCCAGGCAGCTGTTATGTCCTGCCTCAGATGCCAGCCTTAGGGCTAGTCAGATTTTGAAAACAATGGCCAAAGGCATCACTTTTGCCCAATTCCTACAGCCCTTAGGGCTGAAGTCAGCTTAACTTGGGGAGTTCTGTGCGTCCTTCACATCAGACTTCACCCCTGCCATTCCTGTAGGGAACAAGGCCACTTTTAATTTTTGCCTTTTTGGGGGAGTAACTTGTTTTTAAATGGATGCTTCTCTCCTCTGCTAGACTGTAAGCTTTGCGAGGGCAGGCTGGTAACTACTTGCATCTGCTCGCTCTTTGATTCCCAGGGTGAAGGCCAGTATCTGGCACATAGTAGGGGCTCAATGCACATTTTTGAATCTGGCACATAGTAGGGGCTCAATGCACATTTTTGAATAAATGCACCTTCCCTCTCACCTGACTGTGAAAGCACACAAGTGGCTCAAAGTGCGGAGTGTCTTTTTCATGGATTCCAAAACTCCTTAGGGTTTGGCTGCAGTTTGGAGGTCTGCTGTTCACATTTTCTGCTCAAACCCTAAATATCTGATAAATCCACTAGTTAGAGTTTTCCAGATGAGGTACTCATCCATCTGTCTAGACTTCTCTTCCCCTTTTGTCCTTCTGGTGAATTCTTGCTCATCCCCAGGCCCACATCAAGATCTGGTGCTCGATGAGGGTGTTCCTGGGCCCTGTAAATTGAGTTGACCTATGGCTCTTGGCCACCAATATGCCGTGTACCTCTAGAGCTCCATGAAGTCTACACTGCTGAGCCTGGGCATCTTCCTGGCCTCATCTCCCGCTAGTTTCATCTTTGCTCATTTTATTTCAGCCACATGGTCTCTTGATTTCCTTTAATGTGACTGGGGTGCTTCTGCCTCAAGGACTCTGGCCTTCGTTGATTTATTGAATGAATGCTTCTAACACCAAATGACCATATTTTATAGTGACTGTCATTCTCCTTGTCTCACTCCCTCACCTGGTTATGGCCTTCCTGCTGGCAGGCTTAGTGTGTTGGCCTTCAGGCTCAGCATATGCTATTCCCAGTACCTTGTCCAGGTTATGTTTGCAGCAGGAAGGGCTAGGAACCTGTGTGATGTGCTCGCTACTGATCTCCACCAGGGGGAACCAGCGAGCCATCCTCAAATAAACCGTCTCTTCCATCAAAAATGATTAGTTCCTTGAAGCTTATAACCGTCGTGGGAGCTGGATGGTTTCCTTTCACTGTAACTAAAAATGTTATTCCAGACTAAGGAATAAACTAATATTTTTTCCACCAGACTCTTCTTGAAGGTTGTATCAAATTCATCTTGGTACCCCCAGATCTCAACCCAGAGCTAGAGTTTCCTACAGTGATGAAATCAGATATTTTAAATTCTAGACTCAATTCGTGTTTGGTAAATGGCTGTGGAACGTAAGTTGTATTGAGAAGCTCATATGGAGACCGAGGAGGCAAGGCTGCTTTGTGCTTGGCCAAGAATATGTTAACTCTCTCTCTGTCTCTTTTATCCCTCTTTCTCTGTTTCTTTGAGGATGGGGGAAAGCTTTATTTTAGAGATGTTAATGCTAATTTTAGTCTTCTCCTTGGGTTTTGGCAATATCTTTATTTCCTAGTGCCAAAGGAGCCCCAAAGGTAGAAAATCTTAACTCAATTTTCTCTTTTCACAACCTATTAGATCAGTCTTAGCCTGAAGGCAAAGGATACTCATTCATTCAAGAAGCTCAAGGGATCCCCAAGGCAGGATATCTTCACTTTTCCTTATAATATCACTGTGGCTTGAAACCGAAAAGTATTTATTCACTCATTCAACAAAATTTATTGAATTCTTACTCTTTGCTAGTTACTGTTGTAATCTTTGGAAATGCCCACTTAGATGTGTATCCTCGTGGGGGAGAAAGATAACAGGTTGTCACCATAATGAGCATATACATTTATATAGTGTAGAATGATTGTTGTGGATAAAAATCAGCAGAACAGTCTAAGGGAGGGGTTGGGTGTGTACTCCAGGAATGAGGGGCAGGTTGTCAAATTAAATATTGTGGGTGAGGAACGCACCGTCCTCTTTCTTCTTTCTCCTTCTTATTTCTCAATCATTTGCTGTGAGTATGAACTCAGGCAAACTTGAGTTCAAATTGTGGCTCTGCCACCTGCACTCTGTGTGATTGTGGATAAGGCATTTCATGATTCTGGGATTAGTTTCCTAAGCAGTGAGATGGGGTTGCTGAGCATCTGAACCCCATTGGTTATTGGGAGGATTACATGAGATGAGGCAGGCAAATAACAGGGCCTGTACAAAATAACTCTTCTTCTTACCATTATTATCATCACTGCAATCATCACCATCACTGCCACCATTGCCACCATCTCCATCATAACCAGAGTTCTCTACTTTCCTCTAGCTCGCTCTCCTTCACCTTCTCTTACCTTCCTCTTTTTTCTCTCTAAGGGTTTCCTGGGCCTTAACTTTTCTAATTCAGTCCTATAATTCTGCTTCTCTTTGTTTCTTTCCCTCTGAGCCACTGTCTCCTGAACGTTGCTGCTTCTTCATAACCGCGGTTGTTCTCTAGAGGTGGCCTACCATCCCAATGGTAGCTCAAACCAACCAACCAATCAACAAACAAAACCTGAAACATGGTTTCCATGGCTCACAGTCCCGGTTTCCCCTGTGGTCACTACAGAGCTCCTGAGGTTCTAGGGTGGAACTGATTTGGCGAAGGGAAAAGCACATTCTTATCTGCCCCCACCTTTCCCACCAGCCCCAGACTGGAGATCTCGGGGTCTGAAGACAGCAGGTTTTTCCTGGACCATCTTCTCCTGGGTCACAGTTGTCTTAGCGACATGGCCCAGCTATTGGGATTCCATTGCCATGACCTTTCTCTTTTCTGCTGTTCTTTCTTTCCGTCTGCTCTCTCTCTCATTTTTTTTTTTTTTTTGCCTTTTGATGTTTTCAGTCTAATAATTTATGTTCATTTGCATCTTCCTTTTCTCAAATAAAAGCCCAAGGTCAGGGGTGGTGCCTGTGGCTCATCGAGTAGGGTGCCGGCCCCATATACTGAAGGTGATGGGTTCAAACCCGGCCTCGGCCAGCAAAAACAGAAAAATAGCCGGGCGTTGTGGCGGGCACCTGTGGTCCCAGCTACTCGGGAGGCTGAGGCAAGAGAATCACCTAAGCCCAGGAGCTGGAGGTTGCTGTGAGCTGTGTGATGCCACAGCACTCTACCAAGGGGCGATAAAGTGAGACTCTGTCTCTATAAAAAAAAAAAACAAAAACCCAAGGTGAGTGTAATGGAAGCTCTGTCTTGTTTTACTCCTTCCCCACCCACTTCCATACGTCTCTATCATTCTGCATCTGCCGCTGTGCTGGGTTCCAGGGCACAGAGACTAACTCAGGGCTTCTGGGTGTGCTGAGGCACAAAGGGGAAGGGGCAGACATTCTCTTGGTCACTGAGAGTGATGGGCGCACAGGAGGTGCCTTGTCCTAGGGGGGCCGGAGGAGCATCCCAGGCACAGAGAGACCAGGGTGGCTGCCCACTGGGGATGTTGGGGCGGGTAGTAGGAGCTGGGGTTAGACAGGTAGGCAGTGACAGTCTTCCCCCAGCTTACACTATAGGGTTTTTAATTTTAAATTTTATTTCTAATCGAGATGAGATCTTGCTATGTTGTCCAGACTGGTCTTGAACTCCTAACTTCAAGCCATCCTCTCATCTTAGCTTCCCACAGTGCTGGGATTATAAGCACCACCATGCTCAGTGTACTGCAGTGTTTGAACAGAAGGTGCCTGGATTTCTTTTCCAGTTTTCAAACAAACTTCAGAGTAGGCGGGTGGCTTAGAACAGGAGAGAGGTGCTGCAAAGGTCTCCCAGATGCTCCAGGCACCAGGCAAGGACGCAGGCAGAGGCCAGGGTGCTGCTGGTAGACAGGTGTCCTGCACCCGAGCAGCCTCCTGAGGACCTGCCTTGCTCCTCCTCCTCCAGCTTCTCCTCTGAGCATCAAGGGAGAGAACTGGCAGCCAGGAGGAAAACAGGATGCGAGAAGTGGCTCCAAAATAGGGCAGCCTTAGATGCTCTCTGGCTTCTTCCCAGTTTGGTCTTTGAATGAAGCCCCTCAGAACCCCCGCCTTTCACCATATAGCCTTCCTTTGAGCAGGAACAAAGAGTAGGAACCGATCTTGATTGCCTTATTGTTCTACTTGCTTCTAACTTGGGGGAGGCTGGGCTGGCAGAGGAAGAGACACCCCTTCCGAAGGCTGCAAGGTCTTGTATTTTCCAGCATTTATGCCCTTCCTTACCCTGTTCCTGCTGCAGCTGTGTTCTCAGGAATCCCTCACACGTAGGTGGTACCACATTAGGACTCTTGGTTGCAAGCAACAGAAACCTGATACAAATGCACTTATGCCACAAATGGCTCGTCCATGTACTCAGCAAACACTGACAGAACTTTCTCTGTGTCAGTCAGTTTGGGGCTTGGGCTACAGTGGTGGGTTAGGCTGACCAGTTACCTGGTCTCATGGGCCTGTGTCCTATACCTGAGTTGTCCAGTAGGGCAGCTAGACTAGACTCATGTGGTTAGTGAAAATTATTTTCATTAAAATTAAATAAAATTTAAGATTTTGTTTTTCATTTTCAGTAGTCATTTCAAGGGATCCATCATCACCATATGTGGCTAGTAGCTACCCTGTTGGAACAGCACAGTTCTAGAACATTCCCATCATCACAGAATATTCCACTGGACAGTGCTGCTCTAGAATATGTTTGAGGGAATGATAAGGAAAATAACAAATGGTGGTGAGTTTTATACAGAGAATTAAAAATGGAGCAAGCTGATGCTGACTGGGTGGCTGGCTTTGACAAGGCGATCAGAGACGTCTACTCAGAGTTTAACCAGAGAAATAGAAGTAATAGGACAGATATACTATTAAGAGATTTAGTGCAAGGAATTAGCTTATGCAATGGTGAGGGTTTGGCTGAGGTAGTCCAGAATCTGTAGGGCAGGGCGTCTGGACGAGCAGGCTGGAACTCTTGGGCATGAGCTGAAGCTGCTGTCCCTAGCTGGTGTTGGGGGTCAGGAATTCCACTTCCCCAAACTCAGTTGACCTCGTTCGATTACTCAGCTGAGCTAGAAAGTTCAAGTGAGGCACAGTGGTAATCAAAAGTAGAAATGAATGGAAACTGAAAACAAAATGGAACCAGCTCAGGCAGTGTGGATAGAAAGCAAAAGGTAACACAGAGAGATTTTATTTAGGAAGAACAAAGAGAAAACTTAGAGCACTTCTCAAGAGAGTTGAAAGTGAGCCCCTTTCATGAAGGAGAGGAGAGAGAGACAGAGAAGCCGAGGTCTGCAGGAGTAGAAATACTCTCTCTATTTGAAATTGGCTGCAAGTCTTTCATTGGCCTCTGTGCACGTCCAGGCAGTATTGCCTTTTTCTATTGGTCCCTGACTGTCTCTTTTCATTGGTCATTGGTTACCTCGGTTACTTCACCACATTCTTATGGGCCCTCCAGACTTCCTGGTTTAGCAGGCCAAGTTTTCCTTCCGTCTCCCCTTTCTCTATATCCCTTCTCAGGGGGAATTTGTTTTCCTTCAGGGAAACCTCAGTTCTTTTTAGGCATTTCAGTGGGCTGAATCAGCCTACTCAGATTATTGAGGCTTGACGACCTTACTTAAAGTCAGCTTATTTTAGACTTGACTTGCACCTACAAAAGCCCTTCACAGAGATACCTAGATTAGTGTTTGATTCAATAACTCAGGACTATAGCTTAGCTAAATTGACACAAAAAACTGACAGCAAGCCTCTTTTTCTGAGGAGGTGACATTTAAGCTGAGACTTGAATGACAAGAAAGTACCAGACATGAGAAGATTGGGGGAAGAGCATTTGGAGTAGAGAAAACAAATCATGCAAATCTCTAGAGCACTTTTAAGATGCAGTAAGAAGGTCCACAAGGCTGAACCATGCTGAATATTTTCATGACTCATTGCTGCATAACAAACCACTCCAAAACTCAGTGGCTTAAAACAACTGCTTTGTTCTCGCTCATGAGTCCCAGAGTTGGCTAGTCTCAGCTGGGAGGTTCTTCTGTTCCATGTGTTGTTACCTTGAGCTGCAGCCATCTGGGGCTCGACTGGGCTGGCACATCTAAGGTGGCACATGTGCACGGATAGCAGTGGTCACTAGCTCCTGGGGGGAGGTTCAACCAGACTTGTCCATGAAGGCACCTGTATGTTGCCTTCCATGTGACCTGAGCTTTTCTTGGCATCAGTGAACATTTTAGGAGAAAGGAAATGGAAGTGGTTTGTCTTAGAAAAGGTACAGTATCCCTCCTACTAGTGACTTTCTCAGTGGGGGTGCCAACCAGAGAAGCAGAACTCCTGTAAGCATCTTGGAAAAAAGAAACTTATTAGAAGTTAGACTTATACAACTATAGGAGTTGGGGGAAGTGTAAGTTCAAAGGGGGAAGCTGACAATTCAGACAAAGGTCTCGTCCTGCCCTGACATGAGGTCACTGTTGGTCCTCAAGGGCTCACTGTTAGGAGGAGTGGGAGGGTGCAGGATAAACATGTCACTCTTTAGAGCATGATTATCATGTCACTTTTGCCTCCCAAATCCTGTACGACTTCACTTTTGAACTCTAACCTGGAACTATGCAGAGAAGGCGATTCTGGAAAGGTGGGTATCAGCATAACTGAGTGGACAATGGGCCAGTCCACATTAAAGAGTGGACAGTGGGCCAGTCCACTTGAAAGGTCAGGACCAAAGACACCAACAGGGTCCAGCTCCTGAAACACCTTACAGCCATGTCAGGAAGCTTCTTCCACTTAGAATGGGAAGCCATCGGAGAGTTTTAAGACAGAAAGGGGATTGATCAAATTTCACTTAACTTGTTTTAGGCAAAACTAAATCCATCAGTCAATTTTCCTTCCTCCCACTCTCCTTCATTGTAGGAATTGGCCTTAGCATTTCCTACCCATTTAACTCTACCTTGCTTTCCTCAACTGTGAAATGGGGACGCTAATCCCATCTTCCTCATGGAATCACTGGGAGGAAAAAAATGCATTCACATAAACACTGTGTTAATATAAATGCTTGCCTGGAAAATTGGGCACTCAATCCATATTGAGCTTTGACTCTTTTTATTGATTTTAAAGTCCGCTTCCCTCCTCCCTCTCTGGTTTCCAAGTGGAATTTGAAACGAGGCATTCTTCCTACAAAGCCTAAGTTGCTCTCTGGGGTAGGGAATTTTCTTGCCCTGTATTTGTCTTGCATCAGAGCCCCTGTGAACCACCCAGTCAGTGGGGGTTGCTCATCTGCCGTTGTCCATCCTGCCCACTTTTGTTTTCTTGCAAGCTACCTTTGACCCCCTCTCTCTTGCCCATTTGCTGCTTCATGAGGTCAGCAGCTGGCTTTTGTGGAAACACCCAGTGAGAATAAAGAGAGCCTGGCTCCCTGGCGGTCACTTCTTTTTATTCTTGTAACCTGGGAAGAATGGGGTGCAGAATTGACCCTGAACTTGTACCTTGTGCTTGGCAGGGACTGAAGCTCTTTGAAGATTGTGGGTTCCACATACACCGAACCAGATGAACCGAGTCAGATCCAAACAAGCTTTCACATCTTGGAATAAGACCCCAAGTCCCTCCCCCAGGCTCCTGAGTGGTTCCCTGTTTGCTTGAGTTCTTCCTGACTCATCACACCCAACTACCCTGACTATCTTTCTCTTCCTCACAAAGTCTGCCTCAGGGCCTTTGCATGGCTCATTCTTTTAATTTTTTTATTTTATTAAATCATAGCTGTGTACATTAGTGCAATAAAGGGGTACAATGTGCTGATTTTACAAACAGTCCGAAATGTTTTCATCAAACTGTTTAACATACCTTCATGGCATTTTCTTAGTTATTGTATGAAGACATTTGTATTCTGCATTTAGTAAGGTTTGCCTGTACCCTTCTAACATGCACCATAGGTGTGGCCCCACCAATTACCCTCCCTCCACCATAACCTCCCCCCCTTCCCATATTCTTATGCTATAGTTAGGTTATAGCCTTCAGATGAGACCTTTAAATTAGCTTCATAGTAGGGCTGAGTACATTGGATATTTTTTTTCCATTCTTGAGATACTTTGCTAAGAAGAATATGTTCCAGCTCCATCCACGTAAACATGAAAGAGGTAAAGTCTCCATCTTTCTTTAAGGCTGCGTAATATTCCATGGTGTACGTGTACCACGATTTATTAATCCATTCGTGGATCGATGGGCACTTGGGCTTCTTCCATGTGCATGGCTCATTCTTTCAGCCTGGTTGTGTTGCCCCAATCTTTCCCTGGCTGCTTTCTTGTCATTGTGGTCTCAGCTCCAATGCCACCTCTATAGACAGCCCTTCCCAGGTCCCAGCCACTGTCTGACCCATCCAGAATGATTTTGTTTACTTGTTTCCTTACCCCTTCCCACTAGAAAAGTGATTCTCAAATCAAAGTCCCCCAGAGGGTGCCCCCCCAGAGTTCTGTTTCAGCCACTCTGGGGCAATACCCAGAAATCTGCATTTGTAACGAGATCCTGGGTGATGTGGATATCACTGCTTTGGTGATGGCACTTGGACAACTACTGCACTCCACAGTCAGGCTCAGAGTTGAAGAGTTAGAAAGTCACTGAGTGACTGAGTGGATGAGAGTAGTCTGTGATAACAGCAGCGGGAAATAATGCCTGGGTTCTTCCCAGGCCAAGTCCACTCGGTAAGTGACATGAAGCATCAACTCATTTAGTATTTTCAACAGCCTCATGAAGGCTATAGGATGACTATTCTTGTTTTCTGGTGAGAAAACTGAGGCTCAGAGACACAGCCTGAGAGGCAGAGTTTGAACCCAGGTCTGTCTGGCTCTTGCTAAGCCTCGCCCCCCCCAGACCCGTGGGAACGGCCTTCCTTTATCTTGGTGGTCCCTGTGTTTCCATTTGCTCAGCTTGTGGAGGGCAGCTCTTTGGGGTTTTTCAGGGATATAGCCAGCAGCTTACATGAGGATTGAGATAACAAGAAATATTTATAAAGGCTGCATGCGAATACCGAACACCAGTATCACACTTTTGTAGAGGGACCTCTGTTTCAGGAAGCAGACGATCTCATTTTACGACACAACTAAGTGTGTGGTTCCGGGGCAGACTAGGCTGTGTACCCATTTATCAGGTGGGAAAACTCCTGGCAGATTTGAGTCTCTCTCTGCCTTTCCCAGCTACGGTCCTGAGGGAGGACGGGAGGCTTCCTTAGGTACTTGAATATGTTTCAAATGTGCAGTGAGTGGCGGCGGGGGGGAGGGAGAAGGCAGAAAGGTCAGAGAGGATGGAAAAAATGTGATTATTTGGAACAGAATTATTTTTGCCTTCCCCTAAAATGTTCCAGTGTGACAGCAGCATTGCTGAAATCTAGGAGATGGTTCCAGTTCATTATAGACACGATTTTCACTCAGGTGGCCTTTTGCTTTTTTTAATTATTTCCCTGATTACTGACTTACAGTCTTGTGTGAGAAGTACCCAAGCTATTGTTTAGGGGGGAAAAAAAGCACTGTATAGACCAGTGGTTCTCCAACTTTCTAATGCTGAGACCCTTTAATATAGTTCCTTATGTTGTGGTGACCCCCAACCAACAATTATTTTTGGTTAATTATGCTACTTCATAACTGTAATTTTGCTACTGTTATGAATAGTAATGTAAATGTCTGATATGCAGGAGGTATTTAGGTGACCCCTATGAAAGGGGGGTCAAAGGGGTCATGACCCACAGATTGAGAACCGCTGGTATAGACCATAATTTGCACCCACATTTGCATGTTACTTAGTCTTGTTAAAATGGATGCATAGGGGGGAAAAGTCTAGAAGGAAATGCACTTGAATCTTTAGCATGGTTGTCCTTTGATTGAGGGCGATTATTCTCTTTTGCCTGTTTGCATTTTCTCTCATTCTGGGCAACAAATAAGTAGTTGTGTGTCTTAATAGAGAAAGTCTGAAGGAAAATAATCCTCCTTGAACTCTGTCTGTTTACTTTGGTCTGTGTTGTGATACTTTTCCTTCCTGCTAAGGGTGCCTGGAAGGGCTAGATGCTCAGACCCCACAAATGTCAATGGTTTCCTCATTGATGAAGCCCTTTCTCTGCACCTGTTTAAAAGGGAAAACTTCCTGGGCTGCACCTTCCTGGAGTAAACCTTCTTATGACTTAGACAGCTCTGGATGATGCCTCAAGGTGCGATTTATTACAGATGGCACCACTGCTGGGAAGACTTCCTTTACTGCACCTGCTTCAGTCCTGTGTCTTATTCACGGGGCAGTTATCTTGTAGGCGTTTTGAGATATAACTCTCTCATATCAGACCATAAATTCCTAGATAGTAATACCTTTTAATAACAACAAAAATAATAACAAAATATTAAAAACATACTTTATATCAGGCACTGTTCTAAGCTGATTTTGAGGGTTATTTTACTTTATCTTTAGATACCCTCATGAGTTGGGAACTATTGGATTCCCCAGTTTTCAGATAAGAGAACCAAGGCACGGAGAAGTGAAAATGTTATCCAAGGTCACATGGCTGGTAAATTGCAGGGCACCGGCACTTGAGCTTGGGCTGATCCCAGACCATACACTCTAAACGCAGTACTTCCTTTGTTTCCTGCAAACTACTTAGCACAGTAGCAAAAGTATCATTGAATGAATTAACAAATAAATGAACTGTGGTAACTTAATCATGGAAATTATGCCCTTGGAGGGGAAGGTTGAAGCATTTATAATTTTCCTTAGGAGAAATAAGTGAAACATAAGAGGTTTCTATGTATCAGTGATGGGAGGTAGTAATGAACAGATAATGAGAGATATTCTCTTTAAAACAAGGGTCAGCAAACTATAACCCTCTGGCAAAATTTGGCCCTCTTGGCTGCTTTTGTCAATAAAGTTTTATTGAAACACTGCCACACCTATTTGCTTATATACTGTCTATGGCTGTTTTTGCTCTACAACATCAGACTTGTGCTGCCATGTGGCAGAGACCACTCTGCCCACAAAGCCTGAAATATTTATAATTCAGCTCTTTAGAGAAAAAGTTTGCTAACCCTTGTTGTCAAACACCAAGTGAGTAATAACGAGCATTAGTTAAAACAAATACACATGTTCTAAACCAGGATGTCTTACATCTCGGTCTGATGTAAAGCAGACTTCCTTTGGAAGGAGGGCAATATATTTATGAAGAGGTTGGAGAGGCATTCATTGACTATGCAAAATTCTATAGCAGGGTGAATTAATATCTGCACAAATGGTACAGCATTTTAAGGAGGCATCACGAATGGAGCACTTACTATACTAAGTTCTCAGGAAAGGCAGAAAGGGCAAGATGAAGGGATGTGCACAGAGAGGGTAAGTAACTTGTCTAGGGCCACACAGCTAGTACCTAGTAGAGCCTTTGCTCAAATCCACATCAGTTTCACCCCAAACATGTGCTTTCATTATGCAGTGTCCTCCCTTTAACTTTCTCTGTCTTTTTCTCACTAGATTGTGGGTTCTTTGAGGGTGGGAACCACATCTCATCATCTCTAGAGTGGCAGAGATGAGGCTGCTGTCTGGGTAGTACTCTCTGAAGCTCAGTCCCTTTTAAGAGTCTGTCATGGGTTGTGTCTGTTATCTCCATGGGATTCTGAAATGTGAGGTGACCTCACACTCCAAATCTCCCTACTGAGTTCATGCCTCAATAGAAAGAGAAAACCCTTGGGTTGTGTTGGGAGAGTGGAGATGAGCCCCCATGTCAGCCCTGTCCTTGGGAGCAGAGCTCACTTGAGCTTCATCATCTGATCATTTTCTTTCTTTAGTGCTTTTGTTTTTCTCTTCTCTGTCTGGTACTTTGTGGAGGAGAAATGAAGCAGACAAGCTTTGTAATCGGATACTGGGACGCCCAGGGGACTGGGGCTGTCATTGTTTTTCAGCTCTGCCTTCTAAAGACCTTGTGTCTTTGGCACGGAGAGCAGAAAAACTGAGTAGCAAGAACTCTAAAGTTGCTTTAGACCCCAGGCTCCTTGCTTGAAAAGTTAGGGTCAAATAGCTGGTGGGCTGTAAACACTCGAATGCTTTTTCCTTCCATTATTTATTTTCTTCCGCACTATCCAAGATGGCGCAATGTCACCTTCAGCCACCAGGAGGCGCTGCCGGACAATCTTCCTTTAGCTGAGAAGTCAGAATTGACTCGAGTGCCGCGGAAAAGACGCGCGTAATGTGCAATCTGGAAGGAAACTCGATCTGATCGTCCAACTTTCAAATAAGGAAAAACTGAGTCTCAGAGAGGAGAAGGGCTTGACCCAGCTACCGCAGGGAACTAAAGTGGGCTTAATTCTGTTTTACTACAGGGCGTACTGGGCAGGGGCTGAGAGTTAGGGGGACTCGTGGGTGTCCTTCCCTGCTGGCCTGGAGCCAGCTGCACCGTGCTCTGAGCAGCCTGCTCTGACGCCGCCTCGCTGCCGCTAACCTTCCTCCCGCGCTCATGTCATTGCAGCTCTTGCGTTGGTCTCCCTGCCACACTGCAAAAGCAATTATTTATAATAGGGGAAAATGAACTGAAGAGAAGGAACATCGAAACACAGGCTCTAAATAATAAGTAGCAGAGATGCAAAGGGAGCTCGGAAGAGACAGGGAGAACTAGGCAGTGGCTTCTTTTTCTTGGGAGACATCTAGAACGAGCTTGGAGCCAGATGTGGGGCACTCCAGCCACATAGGACCCTCCCTTCACACCCATGGCTCTGAAACTACGCGGCTGGATTTGCTTCAGCTGAAACCAATGCCTTAGCGCTTGCCACACGCCCAGCACTGGAGCATGCAGATAAAAAAGACTTGGGCCACAGTTGCCAGGAGTGGGATCTTGGCTACTTCTTCGAGCTGCCATGGTCAGTTTGTGGCACAGTCCGGGGGGCGTGTGAGTTCTGAGACTGACATGTGAGTCTTTGCTGGATCACTGGTCTAGCCTCTTCTCTATCAGAACCTTGGTGTTTGAAACAAGCATAGTGATACCTAACTTTAGAATTATCATGAGGATTAAGTGAGGTGATGTGTGCTTTGGGGGCTCCCTGCCCTGTCTGAGCAGGACCTTTCTTTGGTTCTTTTGGCTGGAGCACATTGAAACTCATGCATCCCGAGGAAACAGGTCAAGTGCAAGGTTTCTCTCCTTGCTTCCTGATAAGTGTGGTGCTGGTGTTGCCTGTTCTGCCTCCAGCCTGTTTCTGGAAGACAAACTCCTCAGGAACTGAGTGGTCATGAGGCCTCAGAGCTGGCAGAGTCCACTCCAGCTGGACAGTGTTGCCTGCAACTTGATGGAGCTGCTGCCCCGTGGATGCAGGGCTGTGTTGAGACTCCGGTTAGTATTCTGGAGCAAAAAAATGGGTAGCAACCAATCACAATCTTCTTGAACATATACGATAGATCAGAACAAGTTTCCCATCATATTTTATAGAAATATATGACTATATTTATTCCCACAAAGTGAACGAGTTTCTAAACTAAAGGCTTTTAGGCTTACATAGGGTTCTTCCTCCCTGCAGGCTGTCTTGAGGCTGCAGGCTGAGGGTACAGAATGTTTAAGAACAATTCTTATCCTCTGTTACTCCCATCTGATG
Source organism: Arctocebus calabarensis (assembly GCA_963573935.1). NCBI lineage: Eukaryota > Metazoa > Chordata > Mammalia > Primates > Lorisidae > Arctocebus > Arctocebus calabarensis. The sequence goes on along the minus strand of CAUYON010154887.1, from coordinate 5,916 downwards.
TCGGGCTCACCTGATCTCAGGCCCAGGCAGAGCGTTTTCTTGGTGGTCTCAGTTAGGGCATGAAAGGGCCCTCTCAGGGTTTTTCTGCCTCAGTGCGTTTGGGATTTGGGATTGGACAATTGTTCCTGGTGGGGGGACTGTCCTGTGTCCCTTGGAGGATGTTCAGTGGCCTCCCTGGCCTCTACCCATTAGATGCCAATAGCATTCACCTCTCACCCCCTTGTTGTGACCGTTAAAATGCCAATGCGTGCTGTCCTATGTGCCCTGGGGCGAAGTCCTGCTCCTGGTTGAGAACTACTGACTTGACTTACCCTACGTGCACCAAGGATGTGACTGCTGTGGTTCAGAGGATGGTGACGATGATGACAACTCAAGTGCTCTGAGACCAGACAAAAGCCAGGAGACTTTGTGAAAACTGAGGCTCTGTAAAACACAGAAAACCATAATTGAGTTGGAGTCTGGCATATCATGGTTTTCCCAGGGGCCGTTATTCCAATTAGCAGGAATCAGATGAAAGCCGGGAGCCCTGCTGCACCACACTCCCTCTGACACCCCCTTGCACACACACACACACGCGCGCGGCACCCACTCAGCCCCGTGTACACTCACTCCCTCTCTCCCCATGGACCTTGTTAAAACTTTCATCTGCTTTGCAGATAAACAGCTCCCGGTCACCCACGAAAGGAGACAAAAGTGGACGAGGCAGGGCTGGAGGCAGGTTGCTTGGCTTCTGGCCCTGCCTCGACTTCTCTGGCTGTGGGAGCCTGGAGGAGCCCCGCAGCCTCGCTGAGCCTGGTGTCCCGTCTGCAGAATGCCTGGGGACAGGATGGATGGTCTATAAACCCTCCCTCCCCCACAACTCTGCATCTCGAGTTTGACCTTCCTTTCCGGCCAGTGAGCCGAGAGCAGCAATCACATCTCTGCCCTCACAGGCAGTTCCGTGGTTTACCCCTAGGCTTCCAACCATTGTTATTATTATTGCATTGAACTCCGTACCAGCTTGGGGACGCCTGCTTTGCATTCTTTGAACGTGGAACATTAATTCCCACCGCTGCACCTTTTCCTTCCTCCTGCATGCTGTTTCTGTGGGCCAACGTGCTCACGATATTTCAGTCTCCGCTCCAGGGCTAAGGGGTACTCAGGGCCCGGTACTAGCATGATTGTCATGTGTTAGCGTTAGCATGGCATGGTGGCTTTTCATGCCCTGGGGAAGCCCAGAGCCAGGGGATGTGTTCCAGGTGAAGGATCATCTCTGTAGCGTTCAGAAGATCATAGGCCGTGTTTGGGCTTCTTTGCTCACTTCCTTGGGCTCGCTGTGTTGTTCTATTACTCAGCGAATGCCGAATCTCAAGTCTGTTTAGGGTTTTCTTTTTCTTTCAAATGTCATAGTTCAAAAATTCTTTTTTTCTTTTTAATGTCTTTTTTTTTTTTTTTTGAGACAGAGTCCCACTATGTCACCCTCAGTAGAGTGCTGTGGCATCACAGCTCACAGCAATCTCCAACTCTTGGGCCTAAGTGATTCTCTGCCTCAGCCTCCCAAGGAGCTGGGACTACAGGTGCCTGCCGTAATGCCTGGGTATTTTTCTGTTGCAGTTGTCATTGTTGCTTTAGCTGGCCCAGGCTGGGTAAGAACACGCCACTATGTGGCTGGTGTCATAACCACTGTCCTACGGGTGCTGAACCTCTTTTTAATGTCTTATTGGGCTGTTTTGTGTTGTAAAAGCTGCTTGCAGACTTTTGAAACTAAAGTCAGAAACATCTGTGCCTTGGGAAAAGTGTGTATTTTGTTATTTCGTTTTGTTTTTGGAAAGAAGGACGTGACGCAGGACACAAGGAAAATGCTGAAGTCTTATCCAACTATGTCCACTTTCCTTTGATTTTTGTGGTAGAAAATGGGAGAAGAATTTAGATAAATTCTCCCTATCCTCTGATTATAGACTGCTTTCAGCAGGGTCCTTCAGGCTCCTGGAGAAGCCAGTTCTAAGACAAGATGTTATGATTTGGGTGAAGGGGAATTATGACATCAGGGTAGGGACAAAAAAGATCTGGATGGAAGAGCTTGGGGATTGTTTTCATGCTGGGAGGGCTTCCTGGTATCTGCCCAGTGGTCTTTCCTGTGTATTGCTGGTGCCAATGAATGTGGAACAAGATTTAAAATGCACTTCAGTCCCACGTACCTCTCTCTGCACAGGTGTTTCTACTATGCATAAGGCCTTGCTCTGTGTTTACCGTGTTCCAGACACACTGTGTGCAAGGACTTTCCCTGGATGACCCCTTTTATCCTTATAACTTTGCAAAGTATAAGCTGCCCTGTCCCTTGTGAAAAGGGAGGAGATGGGGTTCAGAGAGGTGGATGGTCCTGGCAGAGGCTGCACAGCTTAGGGAAGTCACACACCCCCCCCCCCCCACCGCCCGCCCTTATCAGCATGTGCAGGCAGATTGGGTACAAATTTTGTAGAAAACCCCCCACTCAACCTCTTAAGTATCTTAAATGGTGCTGCCTTGAAAATAGAGCCAGGGCAGCTGTCTCTAGAGGTTATGGAAGTAAAGAGACAAGGACATTTTAGGGTCTATGTCACCTGTGTACTCAGTGTCAACCAGCATTTATTAACTATCTACTGTGTTCCTGGCACTGGGTGGACTTCTTGCGCTATGGCTTTTGACAAGTTAATTCACCTCTCTGAGTCATTATCTGCATATCTGGAAATTCAGATAATAACTATGCCTACCTCTTAAATGGTTTTGAGGAGTAAATGAAATCAAATATACAAAGTTGCCATGGGTGCCTGATTAGCTGCCTTGCTATTATGATTTGGGAGCAATAGTTGTTCCTATTAGGTGGATTCACCTATCTGATCTCATTTAAGTCTTCCAGCAATCCTGCAAGGATTTTTTGTTTTTTGTTTTGCTCCTTTGTTTTGAACCCCACTTCATTTTCCCAAAAGGTCCCTGTGTGCATTCTTATTCCAAATGTATAGACAAAGAAGGAAATCCAGCTGCAGCCAGGTCTAGGTCACCAGGAGGCAGAGGAGAGCAGGTCTGGGCCGTCCCTCCCCTGTCCCTAGCGAGATGGGCCAGGCTGGAGGTTTCTGCCAGTGTGAAACATGCAAGAAACTTTTCCTCTAAGGAAAACAAATTACCCCAAATAGTTGGTGAGGTATCATCAACTGAAAAGTAGAATGGAGGAAGGAGCTGAGAATTAACAGACTTTCTTTTCAAATGCATTTCTTGGGAAGGGGAAAGGAAGAACACAATGAAGTAAGTTTTGCCTGGACGAACATGGTTTAATGCACCAAGGGCATGTTGATATTAGTATCAGAGGGTTTCTTGCTCTGGGGGAAGTATTTGGATTTTTCATGCTCTGCTAGTCACTCCCCCCCCCCGGGGGGAGATGGGGGCATGGAGGAAGTTGCATTTGGGGACATGTCAGATCTCTTTTCTTTCACAGTCAAGAAATCTATTTATTTAATTAAATTTCCTTGGAGTTTGGTTTTTTTCCCTTGAGCTAATTTTCTCTTCTGTTTTCTTTCCTTCCCAAGGAAAATTAGGCAGAATTTTATCAATAAGCAGACTTTATCAATAGAAATTACAGCAGCATTAGTAATAACCACAATAATAAAAATGATTATAAACCCCAACAATTCTGTGTCCTCTGGTATCTTAGGTTTGTGGCTAAAGTCACATGTGTCTCCGTAGAGGAATCAGTTACCGTTTTTTAGCTTAAATTTGGTCCTTCCCGTGTCTGCCTCAAGGACATGTGGCTTGAGGTCTGAGAGGATTCTGAGAAAACCTTTCTAATCATCTGAATACTAGTCAGTGTTTTGTAGGAGATGGCATGTTCTTCTCCTCTCTTCTCCCTCTCTTTTAACCATTTCTTTTCTTTTTAGCCATTCCTTTTCTATTCTAGCTTGGCCAACTATCTTTAGAGGAAAATAGGAGATGACTTGCAAAGAATAGGTTTGTCTGCTTTGTGCCACTTTAAAATGTGTTAAATAGTTGAATCCACGGGCCAGCAAACTATAGAGGCCAATCTGGTTGGCTGCCCGATTTTTTAAATAAAGTTTTATTGGGACCCAGTTGCACTTACTTGTTGATGTATTGTGTGGCTGCTTGTGGGCTACAATGGCAGAGCCGAGTAGTTGCAACAGAGACAGTGTGGCCCACTGAGTTGAGATATTTATCATTTTGTCCTTTGTAGAAAAAGTTGTAGTTCTTGACTGTGGCCTCCTGTTGTTTTCCTTCTGTTTTAGATGTGTGTGCTTATGAACTAGCTGGCTTTTTCACATACTTGTTCATCAAGCATTCTGGGAACATGATCTTTGTGCCAAGTCCCGTGTTAATTAGAGGGGGTTTAGAGCTGAGCAGACATAGTTCTTATCTTTATGGAATTATTGTGGTGCAATAAGGCACAAACAGAGAAGTGTGACAGCTACAGTGGCAGCACAGAGGGAGAAGCAGACTGTGCTTTGGAGGCTGAGTGCAGGAGAAAGTTAAGGAAGCCTTTACAGCAGAGAGGACATTCAAGATGGGTATAAAAACTGCAAAGTTACCAAATGGCTGAGGGAACTTGACCTGCAAGGTATGAGGAAAAGCCTCTCATGAGGTCTACCATTGTGATAAAGCTATCGAGGCTGTGGTCAAGCCATGACTGAGCGCACACAGCAAGTGAGCATTAGAGCCAGGCTGTGGACACCAGCCCTGTGTAGATGAGGCAGGACCCGTCTGCCAGGTGGAGACCCCAGGTATAGATGTGGACTGAGAGGAAATCCCAGTGGCTACAAAGGGGAGCTGGCTGTGTACAGTTTCGCGTTTCCAAAGATCCCCTGGGTCCAGTTTTCCTTCCTTAGACTCAGGGGAACAGGCCTGCCTTCTGCTTTTCTCTTTTCAGGAAGGCAGACTTGATTCTAACCTCCTCTTCCTCCTCTTCAGCCTTTACAATGGCTTTCTGAAGTCAGCAGAGTTTAGAGCTCCTGAGAACAGATCTACACAAGAGAGAGCTGCTCTCCGCAAGTGTTTCAAAGAAAGTGCATTAAAACGGAAGTCCTCACACTTCAGCCCGTTCTGCGTGTGTATTTTTAAAAAGATCTTGCTAAATGCTAATACCTGCCTCTGCTAATGTCAGGCAGCTCTTTGCGGAGGTCACCCTTCAGACTGCATGTGTCTCCTGCTTGTCACTTTCTGAATACTTTCAAAGTGGGAGGTTTGACCCCCTTCCTAAGAAGCAGTGTATTGTAAATGTGATTTTTTTTTTTTTTGGTTGTTTGTTCTCCTACTATAGAGTCTTTTAAAATCTTCCTTTTTTCCTCCTTCCAGTGCCTGGTAGCCTGACCCTGCCTTGCTCATCTAAGACACTGTAACAGGAACAGCTAACGTCAACCCCCAGGGACAGGTTGTTGCTGCAGCTCTGTTTGAGGTTGCAGAATAGAATTTTCATGGGTTTTGCAAAGAGAGAATTTAAGTTCTTTAGCACCTGGGAAGGTGTGTGTCTCCTTTACAAACACTGTGGACTTTCACAGCTGGTGGCCGAGCAGGTATGGAGTGAGACGAGGTCAAAAGGGTAGTTGTCCTGAGCATGGAGCAGAAGGAAGTGAGGTGTGTTCATTCATTCATTCATCCATTCTTTCTCCCCTCCCTTCCACCCTCTTCTCTTCCTATTTTTCTCCCTTTTGCTCCATCCATCCATCCATCCCTGTATATACCCATCTATGCATCTACCCATCCTTCCAGCCAGCCAGCCAGAGGTCCATTCACCCATCTATCCCTTTGCCTATCCATTGTCTGTCCATCCATTCGTCCATTCATCCACTCGCCCACCTTTCCATTTACACATCCATGTATCCATGCAGACTTTATCTTTTTGTACGTGACTTTTATTAAATCACATACACACCTACCCGTATAGCCAGCCCGCTGGCC
>CAUYON010154884.1:0-12333 GCA_963573935.1 Arctocebus calabarensis | reverse complement strand
CCCTCCCTTTCCCCTTTCCCTGTATTCTTTTGCTATAGTTGGGTTTTAGCCTTCATATGAAAGCTATAAATTAGCTTCATATTAGGGCTGAGTACATTGGATACTTTTTCTTCCATTCTTGAGACAAAAATAGATTGAGTTTACGATAGAATGATAAGATATTGAAGAATTTCCATAAGAAGGGTGGTTTGATAAAATTTGAGTTTTTAAAAATCACTGTCTAGTTGTTATAAGTGGAATTGGATGGGAAGAAGATAAGATACAGAGAGATCAATTAGATCAACTATATTAATCTAAATGAGAGATAACAAGTGTCTGGGGAGACAACCATCACCTGGACCTGGGGGTAGAGAAAAGTAAACTGATTTAAGAAATATCTACAAATTGGAAAAGATGTAGGAATTAATTGTATATGTGGCATAAAGAGAGGAGTCAAGGCTGACTCTGAAGTATAAAGCTTTGGAGAAGTGGGTGGATAATCGTATTGTGATTGGGACGGAATAAGGAAGACAAAACAAAGGTGGGGTGTGCAAGTTCTGTAAAGCTTTGGAGAAGTGGGTGTGCATTGAAATAGCAAGTTCCAAAAAAAAATAAAAATAAAAATAAAAAAAGAAATAGGAAGTTCCGTTTGAGACAAGTTGGATTTGATTTGCTGCTGAAAAACCCACATGGATATGAAGTTTAGAGGAAGTTCTGGTATGAAAATAAAGATTCAAGCATCTTCAGAATGTGGATTACAGCTGCAGTGATCTATGAACTCAGGCCAGGTACAGGATGGAAAGAGAGCTGGACTAACCATGGAGGCCCATTTTTCTTTTTCAGTTGCTTTGAAGTCTTACCCTCTAGTCTTAGACAGAAACTCTAGCAACAATTTCTCACAATTCCTCTAATTTCCTTAATTTTATTTCAACAACAAAAGCGCTAACATGAAAGACATTTTATTAATGAATTGACATAAGAAATTGGATTAGATATGTTAACTGAATCATTAATTGGATTCTAATAAATTACTACTCCAATTAAGTAATACAATAATATATATAATATGAGAATTCTCCAACAGGAGGAACACATTTAATCACAAATTTCTGTTAATATATTAAGCAAAGTATATGTTATTTAAAAAACAAAAAGCTTCTTTTTGGACAGTTAGGCTGCATCCAAAAGAAAAATGAATTCTTCAGTTCTATGATATATATTACAGATATACATTTTTTTCAATTCTTAATGTATCTTCCACCCAATTCTTAATATATCTTCCACCTAACTTAACTTCTATTGTTTTCATTCTTTTTCAGTACTCCTAAATACAGTGTGCTTAAAAATCAATCTTTTATTTCTAATATGGAAATATTTTAATAACAGATAGAGTATGAATTTTAAATATAGCCATATAATGAAGCTCTTCAGTTCACAAAATTAATGTTGTAACCAAATGTAATATTCATGTTAAATGTACTTAAAATTTGAAAAATATATTCACAAATTCTATCAAATTTACAAAAATAGGACTACAGTGAAATTTCTTTAACAGCATCCAAGGAAATATGACAATTTTAACATCTCAGTCATTTTTCATGAATATAATAGGGCTTTAAAGCATCTTCGGTTGGGTTCTATCGAAATAAAAATTATATTCATAAAATAATTAAATGAAAAATAGTACAGCATCTATTAATATGTTCTATTTATAGATATAATTTTAATGTATATATATTCATAGGTTATCAAAAATACGAATAATTATTTTGAAAAAGGGACAAATAACTTATGTGAAATGGGTTGAAACAGAATATTTCCACAGTAAAATGAATCCAGGGTTTTCAGTATTACTTCCCCAAATCCACTTAAATGAAATAATTTGTTTTATTTATTGTGAATGGATATGAGGAAGATGAATTTCAAAGAAAATAGCACTGCAATGCCCTGTAAACATATGAGAGCTATGGAGCTGTGCAAAAATTGCTTATTATCACAAAATGCCACAAAAATTATTTTCTAATCTGATTTAATTTTTAGTGCAAACTTACCTCCAATGGGAATAATAAGGTATAACAATTAGCCATGATTAAAACTATTAAGTTGTATGTTTCTTTGTTATCTAAATAGTATCTCTGTAAAGCAAGAATAGCTTAAAATAAGAAATTAAATGATAGTTTGCATTCCTTTTGAGAATTGCAGTCTTTTGAGTTGAAGAAACTTTAATCAAACATGCATTTGGTTTACAGAACAATTGGTTGAGTGTTAGAGATTTCCTTCATTTGCCAAAATATTAATGATACAGCAAATTTCAGCTCCTTTCTTTAAAGTCATTCAAATAGTTGGCAACATTTACCTGCAGCGTTTCCTGATGGATTTCATCTATAGGAAGAGCAATAAGAACAAAATGCAATAAAGGACAGCCTGTGGCTTCCCAGTGAAATTTGTGTTTAGTAGCCTTTTCATCAAATGGGGGAGCAGTGAATTACACACAGCATCCTCGCTCCAGGTCCGAATGCATTTTGAAAATCAATTTATTTACCCACCACCTTTTAGAAACGCTGAGAATGTCAATTCTTTGTTCAAGTTTTCTTCATTCTGAGAAAACAGTCAAAAGTATTTCTCCGAGCTTTTATTCATAATTTAACCAAGCAACTGTAACCAAACCCTTCCATGGCCCTATCTTTGAACATGAGTATTTTCACTTAAGCTCCACCAACCAGTTTTCCAGGAATTGAACTGTAGATGTTTCCATTCAGATGCTCTTTTTCTTCCTTAAAATGGGAACTCAAAATGCACCTGTGAGCTTTCATCACCTGGATGTATAGCTCTGGTCAGAATTCATCCAAATTATCTTCACACCCACTTTTCTTAGACATTGGTAGCCTCTGTGAAAGAGTCATTGGGCTCATTGTTCTTTTTGACTTCCAAGTTCTTTTTAGCCTTGAATGTCATGGACACTTCAGAGTGAATAGCATCCAACCGCTGCTCACAGCGGAAGGCCGAGAGGAAAGCCTTTCTGTAGTTGCTGTTCATCCAGCCGTACAGAAGGGGGTTGGCAAAGGTGGAGCACATGGCGATGATGTGGAACACGGTGAAGATAAGTTTGTACTCCTTCAAGTCTAGGACATGACTGTCAATGTCCACTGCAAGTTGGAAAGCATGGAGGGGCAGCCAGCTGACAGCAAACACCACCACCACGCACACCAGCATTTTGGTGGTCTTCCGCCTTCGCTGATGGTAGTGGTCATTAGCAGCACCAGGGCTGACATGGGTCTTCAGCTTATTCCAGATACGGGTGTAGGAAAAAGATATGATGCCCAGGGGCAAAACATACAGGATCAACAGGGAGGAAAGACTGTAGACAGTGCCGTAGATGCTCTTCTCCTCTCCGGGCCACTTCTCTGTGCAGGCCACAATCTCAAAGTCCGGAATAATCTCAATCAATGAGTACTCCCGGAATATGGCCAGAGGACTTGCCAGCAGGGCACTGATGCCCCAGGCCAAGCCAATGATCAGGAAGCTGATCCGCTTGGAGATCTTGCTCTCCAGGTGGTAGACAATGCACCGGTGCCGATCTAAAGCAATCACTGTCAAGGTGATTGTGGACACCTGCACTGCCAGGCCCTGGGCGTAGGGCACCAGGTGGCACAGGACAGGGCCCATTTTCCACTCCCCCATTAAGGTGTAGGTAAGAGTGAATGGCAGGCACAGGGTGTTCACCAAAAGATCCGCCACAGCCAGATTGGCGATGAAAAAGTTGGTTACTGTGCGCATGCTCTTGTATTTAATCACCACATGGATCACCAAGGAGTTGCCAATCACCCCAAGCAAGATGATGGAGCAATAAGCCAAGATAAGGACCACCTGCACCTCGATCAGCTTGGTGCTATCGATGAGCTCTGGCTCAGGGTCAGGGCCCAGCTCGCCTCTAGAAGTGGTTTGCTCAGATCCATACTGCTCCACCCTCACTTCTTCCACTGTCTGGTTTTCATCAGTGTCTGCACCAACTGGGCCCATTTTCAGAGAAGTTGCACTTGGCCTGTGACTAGCACAAGAATCTACAATAAAATTAAAAAGAACAAGGAAATCACAAACATGAAGCAAAGACCTGTCAGGAATCCCTGGTTTAATTTTGGTTGGCGACTAAAAATACCTGTCTTCAGATCCCTAAAATTGCACGTGGCATAACATTTTAATAAAACAGGTCCTTAATAAGTCTATTCACAAGCATGGATCAATGAAATCAGGTCTTCGAAATGTATACTATGATGGCAAAGTGTAATAATTTCAACATGAATACTAACAAACAGATTCAAGTGGGCTGAGTATTATAAACTCTATCAATGTTATAACTGCTAAAAATTCATCAAATTATTTTTAAGGTAGATTAAAAGAGGAACGTTCCCCTCAACATCTTGACTGTTTTTTTTGTTTGTTTGTTTTTTTGTAGAGACAGAGTCTCACTTTATCGCCCTGGGTAGAGTGCCGTGGCGTCATACTGCTCACAGCAACCTCCAGCTCTTGGGCTTAATCGATTCTCTTGCCTCAGCCTCCCAAGTAGCTGGGACTACAGGCGCCCGCCACAGCGCCCGGCTATTTTTTTGTTTTGCAGTTCGGCTGAGGCCGGGCTTGAACCCGCCACCTTCGATATATGGGGCCGGCGCCCTACTCGCTGAGCCACAGGAGCCGCCCAACATCTTGACTGTTTTAAATTTATAAATAAACAACAACAAATTGTATAGGAAAGAAATAAACATTAAACCCATTTGTCTGGGCCTGAACTTTGAATGTATAAAATATCTAAGGTAAACAGATTCTGCTTCAAACTGATTTCTCCTAGTGCAGGGATTACTATAAAAGTAGGTAACCTGTGTAGAGCAGCTGCTTTTTAGAATGATCTGAAATAAACTTCTCAACTAATCTATAGCATTCTATGCCTTTTTGAAGTCTCCTTTAGCCTCATATTTAAGAGATGACTCAGAGTAGTCTCTTATACATCTCCTCCAACTGTCTTCTTCTCATTAATTCTACCACACTGGATTTGTGCCTCTCAATTTCTTACCATTGATAACTCAAATAGTCTCTTAACTTGCCTCCTTTCCTCTTTTGCTTTCATTTATTTGTTCATTCATTCATTTCACAGATATAATTGAGCATCTACCAGATGCTAGGCATGGCTTTACTGTCATCCAGCTTATCCTTGTACGAGCATGCTCAGCAAGCATTTAACAACTTATGTCATGTGCTGAGTAAAAAGACAAGAGGACAGTTCCTCCAATGCTCTTGCATTTTACCAGACAGAGACTACTCTGATGTTAAAATGCTTTTTTTCTGAAATTCAAATGTGATATTACTTTCTTCAGTGTCTCCAGATTGCTTCACACAATATAACATATTGTTTTCTAATGTAAGTTTCCTTTCTTCAGTTTATAAAAGCATACAGAGACTATAAGTGGTACCTTTTGACTATATTCATAATCACAAAACGCTGCTGCTATTAATTTGGAATCTCTTTTCAGTGAAGGTTTTTATTAATCATATTAAGCATTACACCCTCTGCCTCCACTGGTATCTGAGTCATATTTATTCAGCCCACAGACAACGCTGGGCTGAGCCTGTGTGTCCCCAGCACTGTTCCTCACCTTTCCTCCGCTCGAACCTGCTCTGTGCCACAAGAGGGCTGACTCTTGAAGACTTAACATTTTCAGGTTCCCAAGTCTTTGGAGCTCTGGCTGATTTTGATCAGTGGGAGTCACTGGGAGGTAGACATGACTCCCTGGCTCTTGCTAATCCGTGGACTCTCCCAACATCCTTTATTTGGCTTCCATGACTTGTGTAATCAATTCTCTGTATCAGATTCCTCACTTTGATATTCTTGAATAGATTCTGTTTTCCATCCACAGCTAAAAGCGTGAATATACAAGGTCTGTCCAGAAAGTATCCAGCCACTTGTTAATAGTCATGTTTTATTATATTGCTGAATGCTATCTGGACAGACCTCATATGCTTTCCTTTATTCACTCTCCCACCAAAACTTCTACCTTCACAGGTGGTTAACAGTGACTGACCTACAGAAGAAAATCCCAACTCCTTCGTTTGACATTCGAGGCTTGTCATGAATGCATCCCTGCATACCCCTCCGGCCTCATCCCCCTGACATTCCAGTACATCTTCTGACTCCATCGTGCTGCCCTGCTCCCAATTCCAGCAACACCCCAGCCTTCCTCCTGCCTCGCCGCCCTACAGGTTCTAACCTGGGAAGCCTCCCAGGTGTTCCTGTAACTTGCACTTCTAACACTGCACGGACCACATGACACCACGGTCCTGCCTTCCTCCCACCACAGCAATGACTTTGAACCTGAATTTTCTTCATCTATTGTTTAATCCTGGCACAGTGTCTAGCACACAAAAGGTACTCAACAATTTAGCAGAACAAACATGGAACTAAAATAAGGCACACTTTTACTGAATTGGTGTCAGCAAAATATGAAGTATAATTTTGATCCTTTCCTTTCCTGGAGATAACTGCCTATACAGGATTATTTGCTAGGACATAACACCCTTATGTACATTTTTTGTTCTTCATTAGATAACTGCTTATGCAACAAAATTGTTGAAAGACTATCTGAAGTCAGTTCCTAATTATAACATCATATGCCATAAAGAAACCCATTTCAACTTAAAGGTAACTCTTTCCTCCTTCTCAACACATCCCCTCCCAACTTGTTTTTTCTTTCTCTCTGTCTCTTTTTCTCACCACCCCCCTTCCATAGAAGCCTTGCTACACAGAGGGGCTCTGGAGTCTGGAGGGACTCGTGCATTTGCTACTCTGTTATATTCTTGGTTTTCTACATACATTTCAAATAGTTCCAGCCTCTTTTCACATTTGCCTCGGCTCCTCAGTAACTGGGAAAAACTGAAAGGAACCATTTGCGTCTTAGAGTGTGTATGTGATTGGTTGTACCATTTCCCTTAGACTAAGAGACTGATTTTACAGATTAGGATTAGTTAACCCTGATGAGCCATTAACAGAATTAACGAGACTCCAAGATGTGGGAGTTCGGAGATGACAGTAGACTAAAGTGGGGGGGGGTGTATACTTGATTTATTGACTTATTTTGGTTTTCTGTCTTAGTCGTACTTTTTAAATTCCCAAGGCCTTTTAATTTAAAACTTCTCTGCAGGAATTGCTACTGGTCTACAAGCTATTAGCATATGGACACTATTAGCCGGTCCTAAGCACCCTGTTGGCCTTTGGTCCGGTCAGAGCATTACCCAGAGAAGAAAATGTATCATTTTAGAACAGCACTTCTAAAAAAGTGGAAAAGGACAAAAGTATACAGAGAAAGTTACCACATTAAAAAAAAACCTCAAAAATACGTAAAGTAAATCATAAACAGACATGGGAAAATCTTTACCTTGAAACATCATATTTACATTACTTGAAGGAGATATTTACCCTATTTAAGACACTTAACGAGAACAATGAATGTACACTTTCCTTAAACAAGTGAATTATTAACAACTTTCTTTTTTTAAAAAAAAAGGAAGAATTTATTTGGATTAAAAAATATGACTTTTGTATTTCTTTGTAGAGTAGGAATAGAGTTTCAGGATATTCCCCCCGCCCCCTCAGATTCAAATAACATCAAATTGTCAGAATTTAAACACTAGTTCATGCTTTGAGTATGTATTTCAAACTGTGGGGCTTTTTGCAACAATACTGTCACAGGTTCGCCTTAGTACAACATCTTCCAAGAATTTTTCCCCAGGTAAAAATCTCATACCATAGGCCCTATACTTGCATACACTTGTGGATCTATAGGAGGAAGGGGGACAAGGGAACTTTCAAGAATGCTACATGTAAGACATGACTGCTTACCTAAGTAGAAAATTGAAAATCTCTTTTCAGAGTATTTTAGCTTCTAGAGTCTTTGAAAACATCATTGTCTATTTCATGTAATGGAGTTTTAAATGATGTGTCCCTATTGCAAACCGTCTTAAAGCTTTCAATTTTGACTCTTTCTGGTCCAGCATATGTCCCTACCAGTAGGTGAAGCATTCTGGCAAAAAAAACAAGTGGATGCTTAACCAAATGTGCCTAATTTTCAACAGCTTTGAAGAATCCACACGACCTTCCACAAGAGAAAAGTGTTTGAATTTTTAAAAAGAGGAAGGAACAGTAACAACGTATGTAGTGTTCAGGGAAGATGATCTGTCTGTAAGAAAGGTCAAGGAAATACTCAAAAATCTTCAGTGGAAAAAAGAAAATCTAGGGAAAGTAGCACATGCATATCTTATCACTCCCAGACCCTTTCCTCCTAAAAGAGAGGGCACAAGGTCCACACACACCCGAGGACCCCCTCCATGCCCTCTTCTGATCTCTTTGTGGGATAGTCCGGTTCCCAGAGGTGAATCCGAATTAGGAATGACACTGACCTGGCCCTGGCGTTTGTGCGGAGACTGGACGCAAACGTGCACAGCCGGTTAGTCCGCGGTTGCCTAGTTAGCCGACTCACAGAGGCCCTGGAAGGTCCCGCAAACCAAGTCCGTTCTGTGGGCTCCACCAGCCCGGGGCAGGCTGAGCTGCGCGAGCCCCCGGAGGCGCCGGAGCCATGAGGAGGCCGGCGGGCTGCGCTCTGCCAGGGACTCTCCCGGCTGCGCGCAGAGCCGCGGGGTGGGCGGGTGAGGACGGGAGGGTCGGAGGCGGCAGACCCCTCCCTCCAAGAGAAGGTAACAGGTAAGGCGGCCGCCGGGCAACGGTCTGCAGGTCACGGGGGTGGGCGGGAAGTTTCCCCGGCGAGGGAGAAAGGGACAGCGTCCACGGTTTCTCCGCGCTCACAAGCCCGCACAGCTCACAGCCCACGCGGCGCCCCTCGCGGGTCTCCCCACCACCTGCGGCTGTGGTTCTTACTCACCGTGTGACCCCCAAGTTTGACACGTTCGAACACCCCTTCCTCCTTTCCCTTTCACGAAGTTCTCTCTTTGCTCTCCGCCGCCCAGTTCCGAGAGATGGCCCGACGAGGACAGACTCCCCGGACTTGAATCCGGGTTCACCAAATCCACAGGGCAGAGGCGGGCGGGCAGACCCGCTGCGGCCGAGGGGCTGCGGTCCCAGGCGGAGGCGGCCGGGGGGCAGAATCTCTGCGCCTCTGCAGGGCTGACACAGTTCCCCGGCGTCCAATCCGGAGTTGCGTTCTCTTCGCGTGTCGGGGCTGCGGTGGGGAGCTGGCCTCGCGCAGAACCCCTGAAAAGCGCCGCACGATGGCCCTGAGCGCAAATCCTCCGCTCCCGCGCCCAGGGCTGGAGCGCAGGGGGCTGGCGCTCCTCTGAGTGGGCGATCGCTGCGCTCGGCCGGGGAGGCAGAGCGGGTTCAGATCCCGGTGCCCACCGCGGGCAATTCCCTTAACAGCTATGTGCCGACAGTTCGTAAGTTGGGCTGTGCGGACTCGATTCCAAAGACCTGGACCCTGTGGTGTGCGCTCCGGCTCTGGGCAAAGACAGAACCCGGAGAGCAGAGGAAAGCAACCAGACGCGCAGAAAACGCAGTCTCGCTCTGGCTGCTTAGCTGACTTCCGGATCCTTCACTCTTTGAGCCAGACCCAAGTCACTCGCGCCACGGTGAGCGCACCGGAACGCTTTCACCTGTCTCGGGTGGCAGAGTCTTCAGCTAACGCCTTGAGCCTCCCAGGCTGAGTTACCTACCTACCAGGAGCACGACCAGATAGTGGGGTCAGTCAGCAAAGCTGCAGGGTCTGTTTGCTTGGGATCCCTCCTAGAGACTTTAAGCCATTCCTTCTAGAACTTTACAACCAGTCTCTCTTTCCCGTCTTCGTTTTTTAAATTAATTTATATATTTATTTTGAGACAGAGTCTCACTCTGTCCCTCAGGCAATAGGGTGCTATGGCGTCATAACTCACAGCAACCTCAAACTCTTGGCCTCAAGCGATTCCCTTGCCTCAGCCTTCTGAGAGGCTGAGATTATAGACGCCTGCAACAGCACCCTGCCATTTTTATTTTTACTTTATTTATTTATTTATTTATTTTTATTGTTTAGGAGTCCTTGGGGATACAAAGAATTAGGTTACACCGATTGCATTTGTTAGTTAAAGTCTCTCTTATAATTGTGTCCCACCCCCAAGAGGTGTGCCATACACTGTGACCCTCCACCCCTCCTTCATCCTCCCTCTCCCCTTTTGCTCATAACCCTATCTCCCCCCCTTGTATTAGCTAGCCTTCGTGTTAGAATTGAGTACATTGGATTCTTGCTTTTCCATTCCTGTGATGCTTTATTAAGAAGACTGTGTTCTACCTCCATCCAGGTTAATACAGACGATGTAAAGTCTCTGTCTTTTATTTTTTTTTTTTTTTTGCAGTCTTTGGCCGGGGCCGGGTTTGAACTCATCACCTCCAGTATATGGGGCCGGCGCCCTACTCCTTTGAGCCACAGGCGCCACCCCCAAGTCTCCATCTTTTTTAGTGGCTGAATAGTGTTCCATAGTACACATATACTACAGCTTGTTTCTGTTGTTGTTGCTGTTGTTTGTAGAGACAGAGTCTCACTTTATCGCCCTGGGTAGAGTGACGGCATCACACAGCTCACAGCAACCTCCAACTTCCTGGGCTTACGCGATTCTCTTGCCTCAGCCTCCCTGTAGCTAGATTTAAAGCACCCGCCACAACGCCTGGCTGTTTTTTTGTTGCAGTTTGGCTGGCAGGGTTTGAACCGCCAACCTTGGTATATGTGGCTGCTGCCCTACCCACTGAGCCACAGGCACCACCCCTATACTACAGCTTGTTAATCCATTGCAGGGTTGGAGGGCATTTAGTCTGTTTCCACATTTTGGTGATTGTAAATTGAGCTGTCATGAACAGTCTAGTGCAAAGGTCCTAATGATAAAAGGATTTTTTTTTCTTCTGGGTAGATACCAAGTAATGGCATTGCAGGATCAAATGGGAGGTCTAATTTGAGTTCTTTGAGGATTCTCTATACTGCCTTCCAAAAGCATTGTATTAGTTTGCAGTCCCACCAGCAGTGTAAACGTGTTCCCTTCTCTCCACATCCACACAGGCATCTGCAGCTTTGAGACTTTGTGATGTTGGCCATTCTCATTGTGGTTAGTGATATCTCAGGGTAGTTTTGATTTGCATTGCTCTAATGACTGGGGACAATGAACATTTTTTCCTATGTTTGTTAGCCATTCATCTGTCTTCTTCACAGAAAGTTCTATTTATGTCCTTTGCCCAGTGAATATATGAGACTGTTGGGGGGGTTTTGTTGATTAATTTGAGTTCTCTATAGATCCTAGTTATCAAGCTTTTATACAATTCATTATATGCAAATATCTTTTCCTAGTCTGAAGGTTATCTCTTTGCTTTGGTTGTTGTTTCCCTAGCTGTATTGAAGCTTTTCAGTTTCTATACAAACAAAGTCTCCTTTGTTTATTTTTGTTATTGCAATTGCCATGGGAATCTTCTTCATAAAATCTTTCCCCAGGCCAATATCTTCAAGTGTTTTCCCTATACTTTCTGCAAGAATTTTTATTGTTTAATGCCTTAGATTTAAATCTTTTATCTATCTTGAATCAATTTTTTAAGTAGTGAGAGGTGCAGGTCCTTTTACATGTGGTTATCCAGTTTTCCCCTGCACCATTTATTGAATAGGGATTCTTTTCTCCCGAGTATGTTCTTGTTTGATTTATCAAAGATTAAGTGGCTGTAAGATGTTAGTTTTATCTCATGGTTTTCTATTTGGTTTCAAATGTCATTATCTCTACTTTTGTGCCAATACCATGCTGTTTTGATCACTATTGCCTGTGGTACCGCCAAAAGTCTGGTAGTATGATACCCTCAGCTTTGTTTTTATTACTAAGAATTGCCTTCACTATACAGGGTTTCTTCTGGTTCCATACAAAAAAAAAAAAAAAAAAATAATTAATTTTTTTCCAAATCTTGAAAGTATGATTTTGGTATTTCAATGGGGATTGATTGAATCTGTAGATTGCTTTAGAAAGCATAGACATTTTCACAATGTTGATTCTTCCCAGCCATGAGCATGGTATGTTCTTCCATTTTTTAATATCTTCTGCTATTTCTTTACTTAGGGTTTCATAATTTTCTTTGTAGAGGTTTCTTACCTCTTTTTGCTATGTAGAGGTTTTTTACCTCTTTTGCTATGTATATTCCCAGGTGTTTTAATTCTTTCTTTCTTTTTTTTTTTTTTTAATTGAGACTTACTGTGAAGGGAATTGTTTCCTTGATTAGCTTCACATCTGGTCTATTATTGGCATATACAAAGGCTACTGATTTGTGGACATCGATTTTATATCCTCAGACATTGCTATACTTTT
>CAUYON010154878.1:0-15692 GCA_963573935.1 Arctocebus calabarensis | reverse complement strand
AATTAAGAAAAGATTCCAGGCTCGGCGCCTGTGGCTCAGCGAGCTAAGGCGCCAGCCACGTACACCTGAGCTGGCGGGTTCGAATCCAGCCCCCGGGCCTGCCAAACAACAATGGCGGCTGCAACCAAAAAATGGCCGGGCATTGTGGCAGGCACCTGTAGTCCCAGCTACTTGGGAGGTGGAGGCAGGAGACTCGCTTGAGCCCAGGAATTGGAGGTTGCTGTGAGCTGCAATGCCACAGCACTCTATCCAAGGTGACAGCTTGAGGCTCTGTCTCAAAAAAAAAAAAAAAAAAAATTCGGTATCCTTTTCTAACTAGAACACATTTCTGAATCTGATCAAAGCCATCTACAACAAATTCACAGCTAATATTATACTGAATGGAGTAAAAATGAAAGCTTTACCACTTAGAACTGGAACCAGACAAGGTTTTCCTCTGTCAACATAGAGCTAGAAGTTCTAGCCAATACAATCAGACAAGAGAAGGAAATAAAGGGCATCCAAGTGGGTGTATAGGAGATCAAACTCTCGCTCTTTGCCAATGATATAATCTTATACTAAGAGAACCCCAAAGACTCAACCATAAGACTCCTAGCAATGATTAAAAAAAATACAGCAGTGTCTCAGGATAGAAAATCAGTGTCCACAAATCAGTATCTTTTGTATATGCCAACAACAGCCAAGATGAGAAGCTAACCAAGGACACAATTCCCTTCACAGTACTTTCAAAAAAATGAATTATGCATAGGAACATACATAACAAAAGAGGCGAAGGACCTCTACAAAGAAAATTACAAAACCCTAAGAAAAGAAATAGCAGAAGATATTAACAAACGGAAGAGCATACCATGCTTATGGCTGGGAAGAATCAACATTGTGAAAATGTCAATCCTACCCAAAGCAATCTACAGATTCAA
Organism: Arctocebus calabarensis; assembly: GCA_963573935.1. Taxonomy (NCBI): domain Eukaryota; kingdom Metazoa; phylum Chordata; class Mammalia; order Primates; family Lorisidae; genus Arctocebus; species Arctocebus calabarensis. The sequence continues at coordinate 14,775 of CAUYON010154878.1, read as the reverse complement.
TACAAACCCCATTAAAATACCATCATCATACTTTCAAGACTTGGAAAAAATAATTCTTTGTTTTGTATGGAACCAAAAGAAACCCCATATAGCCAAGACAATTCTTAGTAATAAAAACAAAGCTGGTATCACCCTAACAGACTTTCATTTATACTAGAAGTCTATCATGATCAAAACAGCATGGTATTGGCACAAAAATAGAGACATTGACATTTGGAACTGAATAGAAAACCAGAGATGAAACTGACATCTTACAACCACCTGATCTTTGATAAACTAAACAAGAACATACACTGGGGAAAAGAATCCCAATTCAATAAATGGTGTTTGGAGAACTGGATAACCACATCTAAAAGAATGAAACTGGATCCACACCTTCCTCCATTACAAAAATTGATTCAAGATAGATAAAAGACTTAAATCTAAGGCATGAGGCTCGACACCCATAGCACAAAGGTTATAGCGCCAGCCACAGACACCAAGGGTGGCAAGTTCAAACCCAGCTTAAGCAATAATTACAACTGCAACAACAACAACAAAAATAGCTGGGCATTGAGCCAGCCCTTGAGCACCTATAGTCCCACCTACTTGGGAGGGTGAGGCAAGAGAATCACTTAAGCCCAAGAGTTTGAGGTTGCTGTGATCTGTGATGCCATGGCACTCTATCAAGGGCGATATAATGAGACTCTGTCTCAAAAAAAAAAAAAAAAATCTAAGGCATGAAACAATAAAAAGGCTCAGCACTTATAACTTGCTCAGTGGCTAGGGCACCAACCACATACACCAGGGCTGGCAGGTTCAAACCCAGCCCAGGGCTGCCAAATAACAACTACATCCGAAAAAATAGCGAGGCAGTTCCTGTGTCTCAGTGCGTAGGGTGCTGGCCCCATATACCAATGGTGGCAGGTTCACATAGTCCCAGCTACTTGGAAGGCTGAGGCAAGAGAAAAATAGTTGGGCGTTGTGGCAGGTGCCTATAGTCCCAGCTATTTGGGAGGCTGAGGCAAGAGAATCACCTAAGCCCAGAAGTTGGAAGTTGCTGTGAGCTGTGTGATACCACGGCACTATACCATAGGTGATAAAGTGGGACTCTGTTTTTACGGAAAAAAAAAAAATAGCCAGGCATTGTAGCGGGTGTCTGCAGTCCCAGCTACTTGGGAGGCTGAGACAAGAAAATTGCTTAAGCCCAAGAGTTTGCAGTGAGCTGTGACGCCACGGCATTCTACCAAGGGCAACATAGTGAGACTCTATCTAAAAAAAAATAAAATCCTTTTATCATAAGGACATTTGCACTAGACTGTTTATTGCAGCTCAATTTACAATTTCCAAAATGTAGAAACAGCCTAAATAACCACCAACCCAGGAATGGATTAACAAGCTGTGGTATATGTAGACCATGGAATACTATTCAGCCATTAAAAAAGGGAGACTTTACATCTTTTGTATTAACCTGGATGGAGGTGGAACACATTCTTCTTACTAAAGCATCACAAGAGTGGAGAAGCAAGAACCCAATGTAGTCTACTGTAATATGAAGGCAGCAGATGAGCTAATACAGGGATGGATAGGGAAATGAGCAAGTGTGGAGTGGGACGGGGAGTCATGGTGTATGGCACACCTCTTGGAGGCAGGACATGATTATAAGAGGGACTGTATCTAACAAATGTAATCAGTGTAACCTAATTCTTTGTACCCTCCATGAATTCCACACAATAATAAAATAATAATAATAATAAAATTTAAAAAAATAAAAAGAGAAAAACTAGCTGGGCATGTTGGTGCACACCTGTACTCCCAGCTACTCAGGAGGCTGAAGCAAGAGAATCGCTTAAGCCCAAGAGTTTGAGGTTTTTTATTGTGAGCTATGAGGGCACTCTACCCAGGGCAACAGAGTAATACTGTAGCTCAAAAAAAAATAAGAAACTTACATTAACATGACATTCTAGTCTAGTGGTTACCATACTTGTTAAATTAAATTAAAAAAAAAAAAACCAAGCAGGTGCTCCCCCCATCCATGCATGTTAATGTACAGTTACACAGGAGCTACTTTCAAGATTTATGTTAAATATTTGTATGTGAACTACTGTCAAGACATATTAAATATTCATAAAAGTTACCTCTTTTTGTAGATAAAAGTATATAAGCAGATATCCTAATATTCTCTTCCTAAACTCCTTGGAGAGTTTCAGGATATGAACTCCCACTCTAAAGACCACGGTTTCTACCAGCTGAGAGGTAAGCCCAGGCACACTGGACAAGCTGTGTGCAATAAGAGAAAAAACATCAATGTTTAAGGGAATGGCACAGCTAATAAATCCACCATCTCTGAAACATTTTAGAGCTGTTGGTAGATATTACAGCTGATATTTGAGCAACTTTTCCCAAATCTAGTTAAAAGTACAACCAATGAAATCTTAAAATAAAATATATGCAGCCTTATAAAGAAAAACGAGGGAGCTTTAAGAAAAAGAGTGCCCCTTATTGAATTTCAATAGCACAAGCACTTAATGATTGATTGATTGATTGAATCAATATTTATTGAAAAACCTATTAAGCACCAATTCAGAGCTGTGTGCTAGGCATTGCGGGTATATATAGGAGAAAGAAGAAGAAAGAGGAGAAAAACAGAGGATCCTGGAGGTCATGAAGATAAAAAAAAAACAAGTGTACTGATACAGAAAGTGCATACACAAACCTGTCTCTATTTACAAAGTGTGATCCATGCTGTGAGTTAAATAAGCAAGGTAATGTGGTGGAGGGCGGTGACTTTGTTAGGTAAGGAGCTTACGGCAGGCCTCTATAGAAAATGATGCTTAGCCCAGGAGCTGAAGACACAGGAGTGTCTACCACACAACAGGGGAAAGATAACAGCACATTGGCCAGACACACAACATGACACCAGAAATCCAACACCAAAGGTCAAACTTAACTCACCTTTCAGATGCCCTTGGCACTCATTGTGTCTATTTAAAATGCCCTCCGCAGAATCTAGAGCAAAGCTTTACTCCTTGCTCAATACACTGAGTAAATTGACCTCTGGCTCTAAGAATGACTTTCCTTTTATTGGGCCTTTGATGTCCCCATTCAGTGCCGCATAAATGTGCCCCTCTCTTTGGTCTAAGCTTCCTGGAAACTGCTAAAGATGACACAAAGGCAAGGCACTTCACTGCTCTAGACAGGCCCGCTTAGTTGACCAGGTTTACCATAACCTGCCCTTGGACATATCAAAGAGAACTGTATTTATTCTGAATTGCTCAAATTCCTAGCAAGGGCACCTGCTTTAGCTCAAAATATAAGACTCTAGAATGAGCAATGGTAGGTTCCATGTCCACTGGAGACATTAATGTTTGGGAGGTTGGTTGGATTTCTAATGCAGTATCATCTGGGAATCGCATTCTGTCCATTAGGTTGTGCTGAGTGCTGTCAGGAATTCAAGGAAGAGCTTTGTGAAGCAAGAAAGCACTTAAGTGGTTTTGGCACTCTAAGTGAATCCAGATGGCAGGACAGGTACAGCGGTGGCAGCTTCACACAGGACGAAGTGGTAGCCGTCTGTGAACTCACTTAACCCTCAGAAGTTAGGAGGAATTCAAAACACTAGCCCTTTGCTGTTTAGTTTCACTCGCTTTTTATATGCACTTGGATGACAAGAAAGCTTGCGGAGAATTCACCTCCCGCACATTCTAGATTGAAAATAAAGACTGTAAATCTTCCCCTGAAAATCAAACTTGTCTTACCTTCTAGGGTCTTACGTGTAAAACCAAGTAAAACAACCACGGCTCTGGGGGGTTTAATTTTTATTTTTTATTTTTAAAATTGTATTCAAATTAATATGAGGGTACAACATTTAGGTGACATTGTTCTCACTTCCAGAGCAAATTTCCATTTGTAGAAGAGCCCCTCACCCAGGGGGCGCATTATACACCCTCACAATGTGCTCAGTTGGTGAGACTCCGCCTCCTGCCCTCCCTCCCTCTGCCATACATCCTCCCCCCTCTTGCTTCCCTCTGCCCCTGAACTGGACTATAACAGTGTTTTATTGCTCTTAGGAACATGTAATTTTTGGCTTGGCACCCATACACAGTGGTTACGGCGCCAGCCACATACACAGAGGCTGGAGGGTTCCAACACAGCCCAGGCCAGCTAAACAACAATGACAACTGCAACAAAAAATAGCCAGGCGTTGTGGTGGGTGCCTGTAGTTCCAGCTACTTGGGAGGCTGAGACAAGAGAATTGCTTACTCCCGAGTTTGAAGTTGCTGTCAGCTATGACACTATGTCACCCTCTGTCTCAAACAAAACAAAAATAAAAAGAACATGTAATTGTTTATATATTGATTTCCTATTAGTATGGAGTACATTGGATATTCATCTTTCCATTCTTGCAATACTTTACTAAGAGGAATGTATTTCAACTCCATCCAGGTAAATGTGAAAGATGTACAGTCTCCACCCTTTTCAATGGCTGAATAATATTCCATAACGTACATATACCACAGTTTGTTGATCCATTCATGGGTCGATGGACACTTAGGTTGCTTCCATGACTTGACTATGAATTGAGCTGCAACAAACATTTGAGTGCAAATGTCTTTGTGGTAAAATGATTTATGTTCTTCTGGGTAGAGATACCTAGAAATGGGACTGTAGGGTCAAATGGAAGGTCTACATTTAGATCTCTGAGGAGTCTCCATACTTCTCTCCAAAAGGGCTGTATTAGTTTGCAATCCCGCCAGCAGTGTAGAAGTGTCCCCTTCTCTCCACATCCACGCTAGCATCTGGTGTTTTGAGACTTCATGATGTGGGCTAATCTTGCCGGGGTTAGGTGATACCTTAGAGCAGTTTTGATTTGCATTTCTCCGATGATTAAAGATGATGAGCATTTTTTCATGTGTTTGTTGGCCATTCATCTGTCATCCGCAGAGAAGTTTCTGTTCAAATGACTTGCCCGCTTATAAATAGGGTTGTTTGCACTTTTCTTCTTGATTAATTTGAGTTCTCTGCAGAGTCTAGTTATCAGGCCTTTGTCAGATTCATAGCATGCAAAAATCTCCCATTCTGAGGGCTGTCTGCTTTGTGATACTCTTAGCTGTGCAAAAGCTTTTTAGTTTGATCAAGTTTGGGGGGTGGTTAATTAGCACTCATTTTGGTTCTGAATGTCTCTAATGAAAAAGAGTGAGGAGGAGAGTCCCTTGATTTTGTCTATAGAGAGATAACTGTGAAGCCACTAAAAACTGGGCATTAAGGCTCAGCACCTGTGGCTCAACGGGCTAAGGCGCCAGCCACGTACACCTGAGCTGGCGGGTTCGAATCCAGCACGGACCCACCAAACAACAATGATGGCTGCAACCAAAAAATGGCTGGCGTTGTGGCAGGCGCCTGTAGTCCCAGCTACTTGGGAGGTAGAGGCAAGAGACTCGCTTGAGCCCAGGAATTGGAGGTTGCTGTGAGCTGTGATGCCACATAACTCTGTCCAGGGTGACAGCTTGAGGCTCTGTCTCAAAAACAAACAAACAAACAAACAAACAAACTGGGCATTAAAACAATAAACAGAAGAAAATAGCTATCTTTTTAATGGAAACATAAATAAGAGATGCTTTTAATATAAAAAATTTTGTCACTTTAAATAACACCAAAGTAGCATGAAATACATCGCATGGTACAATATAATTTTGAGCCATTTTCAGTGATCCTTTATGCACTTAAATAAGTAGCAACTAAATTTGCCAAAATCCAGCAGAGGAGGAAGAATGTATTGCAATACATATCCATGTGATTTTGTTTGATCAAATTTGGGGGCAAAACCCCCAAATTGACAAATAACAGATGGGTTAGTAAGCACTAAGAAAAGGAACAGGGAAAGATACAACCAAACAAACTTCAGTTATTTTTTAAAAGATTTCCTTAATGATTAATTAAACTAAAACCAAACCAGGAAGCCCATGTTCTATGATTCGTGATAGATGACTAACAAAATCCCCCAGGAATCTTCTTGGTCTGAGATGCTCAAGCTCCATGAAGAGGTAGCAGGCTCCTTGTTTTATAAGATGACTGGAGCTGTTTATTGGCTTCACATGGGCCTGCTGAGCAATCCTGAGGCTGGGTAGTGTTTTTCCTTAGTTCTGTCCATTTCAATAGTTTGTCAACACAGAAGACCAGCTTATCAAGTTTATAATTGACCCCAGGTTACAAGGGACTGCCAACACATTGGAAAGTGCCACACAGGGGTTTACTCATTCCCTCACCAGCTACAGGACCTTCTCTGTTTTTTTGAGACGGAGTTTCAAGCTGTCACGCTGGGTAGAGTGCCATGGTCTCATAGCTCACAACCTCAAATTCTTGGGCTTAAGTGACTCTCTTGCCTCAGCCTCCCAAGTAACTGGGACTACAGGTGCCTGCCAAAATGCCCAGCTATTTTTTGTTGTTGTAGTTGTTGCAGTTATCATTGTTGTTTTAGCTGGCCCAGGCAGGGTTCGAACCTGCCAGGCTGGGTGTATGTGGCTGGTGCTGTAACCACTGAGCTACAAAGGGCCGCCCCTTCTCTGGGTTTTAATTTTTTTCTTTGGGTCTTGTAAACTGAGAATACCTCACAAAGGCTTTGTGATAATTAAGCTACACCACAAAAGTCCACCATCCTGGAGACTTAGTTGTTTTTTTTGTTGTTGTTGTTTTTGAGACAGAGCCTCAAGCTGTCTCCCTGGATAGAGTGCTGTGGCATCACAGCTCACGACAACCTCAAACTCCTGGGCTTAAGCGATTGTCCTACCTCAGCCTCCCAAGTAACTAGTACTACAGGCACCTGCTACAACGCCCAGCTATTTTTTGGTTGCAGCCATTTTTGTTGTTTGGCGGGCCGGGACTGGATTCAAACCCGCCAGCTCAGGTGGTGTATGTGGCTGGCGCCGAGTCAAGACTTAGGTTTTTTTGTTTTGTCTTAATTGTTGCTGTTTTTTTGAGGCCGTCTTGTTCTGTGATCCAGGCTGGAGTGCAGTAGACAGATCATAAGTCACTGTAACCTTAAATTCCTGGGCTTAAGTGATCCTGTTACACTAGCCTTCCAGAAGCTGGGACTACAGGCTCATCCCACTGTCCTACAGGTGCATGCCACTGTGCTTGGCTAATTAAAAAATCTTTTTTGTAGAGATGTGGTCTCACTATGTCACCCAGGCTGGTCTAAAACTCCTGTGCTGAATGAAGCAATCCTCCAGCCTTACCTTCCCAAAGTCCAATTACAGGTATAAACCACAGCACCTAGCAAAGTCAGATAATTTTTAAATGAACTGTGAATTCAGCATAAAGATGTTGCTTTTCACCACACCTGTAATCCTAGCACTCTGGATTACTTGAGCTCAGGAACTCAAGAGTAGTCTAAGCAAGAAGACTGAGGCCTTTTTTTGCTTTGCAAAAATATAAAAACTAGCCAGGTGTTCTGGTGGATACCTGGAGTTCCGGCTACTTGGGAGCCCAAGAGTTTGAAGTTGCTGTGAGCTATGATGTCACGGCATTCTACCAAGGGTGAAAAAGAGTCTCTATCTCAGAAAAAAAGAAAAAGATGTTGCTTTTAGAAAGACATACACAATTTGAAGATAGAGTACTAATGGTGTGTTGTAAAATAGGGCTAAATAGCTGGATTTGGCAGAATATACATTTTTTATGCAATAAAAATGATACTTTTTTAAAAGTAAGAGGTGTTGGTGAACGGACGTGGCTTCCTAATGAGATTGTGTGCCTCTCTGAAGCTGCCCGAGAGTGTTTTTGTGTTCAGGGCTCTCACAGTCTCTCACAACAATACCTGGGGCCCCATTTCCTATCTACTTTTTCTACCAGAACACAGGGCTGGGCTGGACTCAGAAAGAAGCTCTTCCCATATTTGGAAGCCTGATCTCGCATCATTATCACATTACAGTGAGATTCTGTTTCTCACCACGATCGGGCAGTAATAAGGTAAACAGAGTCAAAGAACAAATCCCAGTTCTGGAAAGGAACATCGGCAGCCACTTCCACTCGCTTTTAATCCCTGCTGGGGTGATAACAGGTACATAGTTAATACAGTCACCAAATACAATACTTCCCCATGGTATGACAACATTGGGATAGTCATCACTTTAAACTACTATATGTTTATTAAGTGATAAAAGAAATTACCTCTTAATAATGAAGTATTCTGTAATTCAATTTTATTTTTTTGAGACAGAGTCTTAAGCTGTCACCCTGGGTAGAGTGCCCTGGAGTCGCAGCTCACAGCAACCTCAAACTCAAACTCTTGGACTTAAGTGATTCTCTTGCCTCAGCCTCCCAAGTAACTGGGACTACAAGTGCCTGCCACAATGCCTGGCTATTTTTTGTTATTGTTGCAGTTGTCGTTGCTTTAGCTGGCCCGGGCCAGATTCGAACCTGCCAGGCTCGGTCTATATGCCCAATGCCCTACCCACTGAGCTACAGGTGGTGCCCTGTAATTCAATTTTTTTTTTTTTTTGTGCAGAGAGACTGGTCTCAATCTCCTGGCCCCAAGCAATCCTTCCTTGACCTCCCAAAGTGGTAGGATTACAGGCATGAGCCACTGCACCTGGCCCACATTTTATAATTTTAAATAACTCTTTCCTTTTTCTGGCCATTAGTCAAAAGTATTGTGAAGATTTATGACCTACTCTCACAAATTCATATCAGGAAGGACCACCAAGTGTCCCATATATACAGGGTGGCCATAAAGTTCGTTAAAATTGCACATGAACTTTATAGTCGCCCTGTACACACACACACACACACACACACACACACACACTAGGTGTATGACTGGAACTTAACTTTTAAAAATTCATATTGACTCAGATAGCATATGTTTCACATTTTCTTGTTTATAGGAACAGAGCATCCCTGAGTCAAGTTTACGATGAACATAGGTGAAAGGACAGGAATATTTAAATAAAAGTAGCAGACTGCAGCGGGTCTGTGCAGAAGGATATTCCAAAAACACCCATAAATATAGATACTCGCAATCTGCTTTCTTTAAATATAAGGCTTTGCTCCTTATCTCGGACCAAATTTAGTACATGCCAAAGTTATTAAAAACAAAGCCATTTTTTTTTAGTATTGAGTATAAAAGTACATATGCTTTTTTCTGACAAAAAATTGAAAAAATGAAACATTTGCGCCATTTTAAAAAAGTGATCAAAAAGAGCCAGATGGATTTTTAGGAAATTTTTCAGCTGTAAGAGAAAAGGGGGAAGTAAACTGATGTGAGAATCTGGATACCTGGATTCAGTTTAGCAAAAAATCAAAGTACAACATGTCTCATGAGTCCAGAATTGCTACCAAAACATTGGATAAATACATTGGTTGTTATGGAATTTATATTGCTGTAAATGCAATATTCATGTGAATTTGCCAAGGTATATTAAAAATATAAGGCTTGTCAACCAAGTACGGCATATTACGATTTTCTATTGTTAGAACTTGTTATCACAATTTTGTGTCTCAGACCTTCTCTGTCATCCTTTACACTAAGCAGAGCCTCCCAGTTAAGAAACTATTTGAAACACTTTCCCTAGTTGCCTTGACTATGAGACACCCTGACTGAAGGTCACGTGTGCTGCCAACACTCATGTTTTCACTGTATTGCTGACAGGTGGGTTCAGGAAGGTGGAAAGACACCCAAATACCCTCCAAAGATAACTGAGATGTTTATGGAGGCAGCCACTGGGTTCACTTACAGTTGGTCATTGCCCTCCATGGAAAGTTGTCTACAGACTAATCTATCTTCAAGCCCACCAGGTGGCCCTTTCCTCAAAATTCTGTTTACCGAGGGTCCTTCTCTTAATCCCAAATGAATAAATAAACATAGTTCACAATTGAGTAGAAATGCAACTTTTTGATTATGGCTTCCTCTTTTTGCATAACATTAGAATGCTGTATTTACCAGAAAAGGCTTTGCTTTGCCAAGCAAATTGGTAGGAAAAATGTACTTGCAATAAAAAGATAACACAATACCCTAATATCTTTTCCTAATATTTTCCTAATAGCTCTACCCTATAAAACTCAGTCTCTATTGCATTTCCAAGCATTAGGGAATTATAATTTCCTTCCACCACTACTAACACTGCTCCAGACAGAAAAAGAAAATGCAATATCTTTATTAATTCTTTGAATAAATTGTCTCTACACACATGTCAAGTATTGAGAATTGGGCTGGGTGCTGCAAAGGTCACAGCTGTGTGGAAGTAGTGACACCTGGCCCACAGCCATCATAGTCTAACCAGGGAGATGAGACATGGCAGTTAGTCACTGCCAGGCAGTTGCCATAAATGCCGTCTAAGTGTGCTGTGGGATCCCACAGGATTTCAGAGGAGGGAGAGAAGATGTCTGGCTTAACAGAAGAAGTTCAAGTTGAAGTTGAGTCGGCCTTTTGCTTTTTTAATAAATATGTAGTGGGTGTCTCTGAGGACTGGACTTGGTACTGTGCTCATTGATGAAGAGCAAAACAGATGCCCACGGCTCAGTCCCAGGCAGCACTCACAGCATTTATAGGGGAAATTGATTTTAATCAGACAATCATACAATTATGTAATAAAGACACCTGCTAAGTCATCTGAAGGAAGTAGAGGGCCTATGAGGGCACCAAGGACTAGGCCAGGAAAGACATCTCTAGGTAACAACATGGGAGCTGAGATCTGGAAATTAGTAGGCCAGGTCAAAAAAAGAACAGAAAAGAAAAGAGAAAGAAGCTTTAGTAATAGGCATTACGGTTAATTGGAACAGCACATGCAAAGTTTTTGAGATATGAGTAATCATGGCCACCTAAGAAATTAAAAATGGGCTCGGCACCTGTGGCTCAAACGGCTAAGGCGCCAGCCACGTACACCTGAGCTCGCGGGTTCGAATCCAGCCCAGCCCGCCAAACAACAATGGTGGCTGCAACCAAAAAATGGCCGGGCGTTGTGGCAGGCGCCTGTAGTCCCAGCTACTTGGGAGGCTGAGGTAGGAGACTCGCTTGAGCCCAGGAATTGGAGGTTGCTGTGAGCTGTGATGCCACAGCACTGTACCCAGGGTACAAAGTCTCTGTCTCAAAAAAAAAAAAAAAAGAAATTAAAAATGATCTGCAGGGGTTTACAGACAGGAATGACGACAGCCAAAAAATTACTCCCACATCGGTGAAGCAAAAACGACAGTGAAGAGGGAAGACGGGAGCTGGAATCTCAGTAGGCGTTCCACGAGGTGAATGCCAAGAGCAATGAGAATCTACTGACGGATTCAATAAGAGGAGAGATGATCAGATTCACCCACTAATGACATTACTCCGGCCACCGTGTGGGAGTGATTGATTGTAGGACGAGGGAGCAGTTACCAAAGACCAATTGCAGGCAGCGACACTAATTCAGGCAACGGATGACGGTAGCCTCAGAGGACAGATGTGGATGGATGGGGGAGATACTTGAGAGTAAAAAGCTGGTGTCAGTTCTTACGGAGAGATCACGAGCGTGTGAAGGCTTTTTCCTCAACCCCAGGTTTCTTTCTTCCATATGGACTTCATCTCAGCCCTTCTCCTTCCTCTTGGTAGTGAGCTGCCACAGAGACGTTCTCTCTGGGTCCCCCTGGCAGTGAACGTGCTGTGAGTGCTGCCTGGGACTGGGTGGGTGAGTGGATCTGCTTTCTACTGTCCAAGCCCATTTGGCTGGTGTCACACTGGACTAAGCCCCTAACACTTCTCTATCAGTAAAGCTAATGCCTTGGCCACCTGGTTTACTCTTTGGCTTCTGTCTCGAATTGTTCATAACCTGGGCAGAGAAGAGAGAGGCAATCTGTAAGGAACACCTTTTGAGCCTCCCAATAGACTGAATGGGGCAGGCGGCTCGAAGGATAAATGCAATTTTGACAGAGATGGAAGAAAAGGCATAATAGATGTGGGGACAACATAAATAAAGGAGCAAACTGTCAAAAAAAAAAAGCAAACAAAGTATAACTGCAGAAACCTAAATAACCATTCTGGCTAGAGCTAAAGACCTAGATGAGAAATTTGCTAAAATAGAGCTGGAAAGATAAGTTGGATTTTGATTATGAAAGGGCCAGAAGGCCATGCTAGAATCTTAATAGGATTTTAGCCTGTAAGCAAAGGAAAGTCACTGTAAGGTTTTCAGGCAGGAGGTATGAGGTGTGTGGAGTAGACTAAAACACAGAAGCCAGTTAGGGGATTTACAAGGTCCTGGAGCTGGTGTGGGCCTGCTAATGAAGGCATAAATACAGGCCTATGAAGGGAGAATCAATGGGTATTGCTTGGACGATCAGATGAAATGAGTGAGAGACAAAAAGAATTCAAGATGGCGCCCGGGTTTGTGGTCTGGATGCCTGAAGAAGAGGGATACTTTATGGATGTTGGGAGAAGGATGATACGTTCGACTTTCAACACATTGACTTTGGAATGGAAAAGGGATGTGGAGGAGGAAACCCCCAGTAAGTTAGCTTCTGGACATGCAGAAGATGTGGATTTACAATTGTGGGGTAATGTCCCCTCGCCCCGTGAGGAAGAAGAGGCAAACCCGTCTGCAATGTCTCCTTCTCATCTGAATTCCCAGCACGTAAGGTATCAGGAACTCTGACATGTTTTTGAATAACTGAATGAGACAACAAGGGTTCTATTCTTCACCTTGGCTTGGCTGGTAAAACCCAGGGCGCCCAATCTACCCAGGACCATGGGTAACAAAGACTCCTAAAAAAGACACTGAAGCAGGAACCAGAAAGGAGACAGCAGGGTGATGGTGAGGGGAACACAAAGCCAAGTGAGAGACAGAGAAGCAGGAGCCCAGCATGTGGGACAGACACTGTCCTTTACCTGTTTGGACATTTCTTTCTCCCATGGCTATGACACACATTTATGTGAGTAGGGGGTCCCAATAGGACTGTCCATATAGATAGCTCAGACATCTGCGAACTTAGTGTATCTTCCAAGAGTGGGAGCCAGGAAGATCAAAGAAGATGCTGTCATCCAGACACAGGAATAAATTTACTTAAGGGGGTTAACAGTTAAAAGTCAAGGAATTGGCAGGGCACGGTGGATCACACCTATAACATTAGCACTCTTGGAACCTGGGGCATGAGGATCACTTGTGCTCAGAAGTTCACCTGAGCAAGAGTGAGACCCTGTCTCCCTAGAAAAATAGAAAAATAAATAGCTGGGTATACTGGCACACACCTGTAGTCTTGACAACTTGGGAGGCTGAGGCAGGAGGATCACTTGAACCCAGGAGTCTGAGGTTGCTGTGAGGTAGGGTGACACTTGGCACTCTAGCTTGGGCAATAGAGTGATACTCTTTCTCAAAAAAAAGAGAAAGTCGAAGAATTAATCTTCAACAAGGGTGGTAAGACTGCTTGATGGGGAAAAATAAGTCTTTTAAACAAATGGTGCTGGAAAAAACTGGATAGTCACATCCGAAAGAATGAAATTGGACCCTTACCTTATACCATATATAAAAAAAAAGTTAGAATGAATCAAAGACCTGAATCTAAGAGCGAAAACTATAAAACTCTTAGAAGAAAACACATAGAGGCAAACCTTCGTGACCTTGGATGCAGCAATGGTTTCTTACATATGACACCAAAAGCATAGACAACAAAATAGAAATAGGTAAATTAGACTTCATTAAAATTAAAAACGTTTGTGTATCAAAGAAAATTATTACAAGAGTGAAAGTTAACCCATATAATGGGAAAAGATATTTGCATATACCTGGTAAGGGTTTCATATCCAGGTTGTTTTTTTATTTTTTATTTTTTTTTGAGACAAAGCCTCAAGCTGTCACCCTGGATAGAGTGCTGTGGCATCACAGCTCACAGCAACCTCCAACTCCTGGGCTCAAGTGAGTCTCCTGCCTCCGCCTCCCAAGTAGTTGGGACTACAGGCACCCGCCACAACGCCCAGCCATTTTTTGGTTGCAGCCATTATTGTTGTTTGGCAGGCCCGGGGTGGATTTGAACCCGCCAGCTCAGGTGTAGGTGGCTGGCGCTTTAGCCCGTTGAGCCACAGGCACTGAGCCAGGTTGTTTTTTTTTTTTTGAGACAGAGTCTCACTTTGTTGCCCTCAGTAGAGTGCTATGGCTTCACAGCTCACAGCAACCTCCAGCTCCTGGGCTTAGGCGATTCTCTTGCCTCAGCCTCCCAAGTAGCTGGGAAATATAAGCACCTGCCACAACGCCCAGCTATTTTTTTTTGTTGCAGTTTGGCCAGGGCTGGGTTTGAACCCACCACCCTTGGTATATGGGGCCGGCACCCTACTCACTGAGCCACAGACACTGCCCCAGGTTATTTTAAAAACTCTTCTCCAACTCGACAACAAAAAAGGCATACAACACAATTTAAAAGTGAGCAAAGGACTCACTTTTGTCTCTAGACATTTGTCCAGAGAGGATTTACAAAAGGCCAGCAAGCACATGAAAAGATGTTCAATGCCATTAGTCATTAGGGAAGTGTACCATAGTGAGATACCACTTCACAGCTAGCAGGATGGCTATAATTTAAAAAATGAACATGGCTCAGTGCCTGGGGCTCAACGGGCTAAGGCGCCAGCCATGTACACCTGAACTGGCGGGTTCGAATCCAGTCCGGGCCCACCAAACAACAATGACGGCTGCAACCAAAAAATGGCCGGGTGTTGTGGCGGGCGCCTGTAGTCCCAGCTACTTGGGAGGCAGAGGCAAGAGACTCGCTTGAGCCCAGGAATTGGAGGTTGCTGTGAGTTGTGATGCCACAGCACTCTATCCAGGGTGACAGCTTGAGGCTCTGTCTCAAAAA
>CAUYON010154877.1:0-14770 GCA_963573935.1 Arctocebus calabarensis | reverse complement strand
GTCACTAGATTACTCGCTCCCGCCCAATGCCTGTTTTGCGACCCTGAGGGTGGAGCTTGCCAGGGCAGTTCTCCCACAATGGCTCCACACAGCCCACCACCAAACACTGGCAGCTCCGTTTGGTTTGGTGGCCCAGTCTGGGGCCCCAGGCAACACTCAAAAAAACCCACACTCCTGCCCAGGTTCTCCCAAGGCAGTTCAACCAAGTGCCAAGTCAAAAAGAAACCCAAACGGCTTAACAGGGAAGGCCCTTCCAGCCTGCAGTCCCACTGCTGCCCCACCCACAGCCTCCGACAGGATCAGACCGAATGAACAGACGCAACCACTTGCCCAATCTCCGCCACTTTAGCCTTCCTCAGCGTGTCCAGAAGCCTCACGCTGTCTCCCGGTGTCCCCAAAGGGAAGTTTCTGGGCAGATCCTGCCTGGGAGATGCCTGAAGTCCTCTCTCTCCAGTCTTACCATGCCCATCTGCAAGGAAGCTGTTACTCAGCCGCCATTTTGCTCCCAAATGTAGTATATCTCAATAAGTTACAATGAATCCAAACTCTCCAAAGAAAAAAGATTGTTAAAATACATAGAAAATTGAAAGTTAAAAAATAGGGAGGAAAAGAGATATCATGTAAATATCAAAAGAAAGGTGGTATAGCTATGATTATGTCATAAAAGTAGATTTTAAAGGAAGCATATTATTAGAGAATTCTAATCTTAGATGCATCTAATGTGAAGTTCTAATATGGAAAGTCAAAAATTCACAAATCAAGACCACATTGAGATTTTTAAAGACATACCTAACAGTAGTTCATAGAGCAAGTTAAAATAATTTTAATACAAATATAGAAGATTTAAAGGAACACTAAGCATTTGAAACAACTTGGCAATACTACAGAAGTAGTTATTTAGTGGGAAGACTATATCAGAAGCCCATTCTGAGCAAACATAAGACTTTTAAAGTATATTTATGTCTGATTATAATGGAAAGTTTTGTTAATGAATATTAGAAAAGATTTTTTCTTCACTGAAATAGGTTCAAAACATGTGGGTTGGTTAGAAATATTGTACATGCATCTCCTCTCTAGAATGAAAGATTTAAGAATCTATTAGAGCCCAGTGGGTACAGGACTTAGTCCTGTTCTGTGTTCAGCTATATTAAGAACATCCTCTTTCTGGAACTCAATAGAGGTTTAGTAAATACTGCTTCTAGAATGGAGTTGAGTCTGCTTAGATTGAGTACTTCATGCATGATTCTTGTCAGAACACCTAAGTAGGCAGAAAGCTGGGACTTCATCTATCTTCCAAAACAGCTTGTGTGACTGGTTTTGTGCTTGCTTGCAAATTCATATTTGTACCTATGGTTAAATTCAGTTTCAAGCCTTTTATTTGTAACGTACCATGCATAGTTATAGTTTTATTGGAATGGAGATCTAATTATAAGCTACAGATATTTATCACAAAAAAACTAAAAACTAATAATTTTGAAGAATTTAATATATAAATAGTTTGTAGCATTATAGTTCCAATTCAGTGAGTAAAAGTCAAAATTTAAAATAACTTGAATCATTGATATGGAGTTTTAGTGTCTCAATTTATCTAATTAAAAAAGAGACCATTCTGTCTAATAAGAATAACTTGAATCATTACTATGGATTATACTAGGAAATTTTGACTGATAGAAAATGAGAGCATTTTAAAACAAGAAAAGATCTTAGAAGATATTTTCTTTTATAGAATCATGAAGACCTGTTTGACAAAAATTTACTTGTCTCTGATATATCTCATGGGAAGAGCCCCAGCCATGAATGGAAGATATTTATTCTTCATCTAAGATAATCTTTTATTTGCATTATGGATAGCAGTAAAAGTTAGGTCAGTCTCTTTCTGAAATATGCACTAAATTATTTAAACTTTCTTTTTACATATGGAAAATGTATATGGTTTAGGTCTTGGGTTAGAAGTATTCTGACTTTTTGTGCTTGTTAGCAAGTCAAGATGGAGAGTTAGGTAGAGAATAAGAAAACTCAGTAGAAATAATGATGGAAGTGTGTCAAATGATTTTTAGAACCAGAATGATGCTGCCAGATTGTGTCACTATTGTAAGTTATTTATGTACAGAAACTGTTTAAAACATCTATTTATTCTTCTTTTGAACTCCTGAAACTTCCCCCCTCTTATTGTTATGTGTTTAGCTATCTTGCCTTTATCTTTTCAACTAAATAGATGTTACATTCCTCAAGGACAGGAAGACATTGTCTTTGGCTTTCTTATATGCCCATGCTTACTAGCCCTTTGCCTTTGCATATAGTAAATATCTGGTAAATATTTGTTAACTGACTAATTCCCTTAAGCCCCCCACCTTTGCCATATCTCAGTAGTCACTCAGTAAATACTTAATCACATATTAATCATTGACCTTTCAAAGCAAAGAGAGAATTGAGGTGACTTTATCCCTAAATTACTTTCTGCTTCCTTGTAGGATGGGCTCCAGCCTTCTTTGGTTTTGTATTCCCTAGCACCTAACAAAGAGCCTTTCTCAGAAAGGCCTTTAATTATGAAGCTGTTGAATGCAAATGGGAATCCTGTTATGAAGAGAAACCTTAATACAGCCTTGCAGGTAGTTTTGTGAAGTCTTGATGGCCTATAGACATTTTTTAGCCACCATATTCTTCACCAATCCTTTCATATAGATCTAGTGGTAATACTCTGGTGGCAGTGAAAAAACACAGTAAGAAAGAACAGCATTGTTTCTATGGGACATAGATTTAATATTAATTTAACTTCTTTCTTGTCTTGGTCTATTTTGCTTCCTGCTTGTTTTTTCTTAGGGTTTCATTCGTGGTTCTATATTCATTTATTTGGTAGGTGTAAACTGTCCCCCTCCCCACATCCTTGGAAGTTGTTTTTACTTTGTGTCACCCTGTAGCTGATGGTGACTCAGTTTTATGACTTAAATGGCAGCTTTATGCCCCTTTCCCCCTTTTCAAAACTGAGCTGTCTTTGATTACAGCTTGTCAGTGTGGTCTGACTGCAAACATTGATTCCCAGAATTTAACAACTTTGTCATGTTGTTCAAGATTACGTTTCGATGTGTCATTTAATAAACTAAAAAGCCATTCTCAGTAAAATTGAATTCCTGTGGGAATCATTGTTAAGGATGCTCTCAAAATGAAGTAAATTTGTAATGCTTTGGAGATTTCACTGGGAAGGCATCAGGTGACTATATTTACAGAAATTGCCAGTGTCTTAGCTGGATTTTATATTCTGGAAATGCAATTTAAAACTTGCTTGTCTTTATTTAGGCAAAACATGATTCATAATAATTAAACTTTATGAGCTTCTTCATTTAGGCAGATCATAGAATATTTTTATTTTTCACTGTAAGAAAAACTTATTCTTACTTGCATGCTTTACATTTCTGCATATGACCCTAACTAAGTTCAGACATGTGGATACCCAAAGGCTAGATGTATGGTGCCATGAAGAATTAATACTATTTAATTATATGCTATAGTAATGAAAAGAATAGGCTTTGAAACCAGACTCTGTAGTTAAATCCCACCTCCAGCATGTACTGGCTATGCGACTATTAGTAAGTATTACTTAATTTCTCTGTGTCTTAGTATTTTGTCTATAAAGTAGGGTTAGTGATAGTGCCTTTACAAGATTGAACAGCAACTTTGCATACACTAGGTAACAGAATGTGAGTCCTGCAGCTATACTAACTCTCTGGATAGCAGTGTGGGGAGCTTTCTATGATTACTTAAGCAGGCTCCTGGGAGTCTGTTTTCCCATCCCCACCAATTACTTTTTTAGAGAGGTTCTTGAAAGTAAAGTTTACAACCTTTCTTTAAATTTTCTGGGACTATGTTTTGCTTACCTCAATTGCCATTTGGCTAGGCCATATTGTTTCTGAGATTCAACTGCCAGCACTTCAGTCTCTGCTTCAGAGGGATGTTAGCCAAGTAGGTAGACCTCACTAAGCATTTGGGTATCTATATTGGCCCCTTAGCTGTAGATGTAGGGTTATGTCTGTAGAGATTCTGTCCCTAGCGGTAAACTTACTTTGAGGCTGTTTGTAGTGCGTGAATATGCCTAAGACCGAGGTCTGAGATCAGTCAAAGTAACTCTGTCAATTCCACTTCTCTGTCTTGGCCAAACCACTGCATATAGAGCCCCCACCCTTGCTGCATTTTTTGTTCATGTCATGCATGCCTAGAACTGAATCCTGCTGGTACCTGACATGAATTTTGAACCTGTTTCATCTCTCTGACTAGGTCTTACTTCAGCCACATGTGGTCTTTGCCTAGGCTTGCTCTAGTCCTTTAGGCTCTGTTGTTTTTTTTTTTTTTCCCCATCCTCTAATGCCATGCTAGGTAAGTGATAGGTCATCAGTGAATGTTGGATCTCCCAGCAGTGGAAGCCTAATTTTCCATGATGGTGCATTCAGCTTGATGGCTATAGTTGCCTCCACAACTATACTTCTAAATGTTCAATGAGCCCTTAATACCTGCCAAACACTATATGCCTTACCTTATATTCAGCATATCATTTTCTCCTCATATGAAAACCTAAGTTATAGATGCTTTCAATATTATCCTTATTTTATAAATTAGGAAACCGAGAGATAAAGATTAAATAACTTATCTTGATTCATCTAAGTCAAGTAAGTGTTGAAGATGGGATTGAAATCCAGGTCTGTCTGACTATAGAGCAGAGATCATAACCTCAGTTCTGTGGCCTTATATACCACACCATTTAGAAAAGAGGACGGCACCAGAGTTAACTGTCCCATAGGCAGAGTTCATGTTTTGTCTGGTTGTGGCAAGTTCCCACCCAACTCTGCCAAGTGCTGTGGTATACCTGTGTTGCACTAACTCAGACGGCTGTGAGCTAGAGGCTAGTGTCTTAATCACCCCTTGAGTTGGTGAGGGCACTGGTATGAGAACTCTCAGGGACAAAACCATCACTTTTGACATGAGAACTTCAAGTTCTAAGTTGAATCAGACATAGCAATATCTTAAGAAATAAGGACATGTAGTAGAGCTATTGCCTTTTTCATATCTCCAAGACATTCACCATTCCTGTGTAGGTAGACACCAAGGTTTCCAGTTGTGAGCACCTACAAAAGCCTGAGCACTTCTTCTGTCCCCTGAAGTCAGCTCAGGTAGGAGGGAAAGAAGGAGTACACCAGAAGTTTTGGGAAGGTAATACCAGGAGCCTTCCATCAATGACTGAAAACAGTTCATGGATAAATACCCTAGTTTAGTTTCTCTAAAACTATAGCATACTTAAGAATCTTAAAGAATTGTCTAAAAATTAATAGGTCAGAGATAAGGCCCAGACTTTGCATTTCTAGCAAGCTTCCAGATGATAGTAACCTTCCAACCACACTTTGAGAAGCAAGGCTATGGGTCCCTTGCCTCCCATTTGGGAGAAATAAGAGGTATACTGTGCACTGTGTTTTAGGTTCCTTAGCAGATTGAGCACCTGTTGCCCATAAATTTAAACTATTTAATAGCAAGTTATTTGTTTTCTACTTCTGTTTCCTTTCTGACTTCTCTACTTTTCTACTTGTGCTCTCTGGCATCAGGACCCCAATTAACTATTTGCACTTCCATGCTTTGTCTCAAAGTCTTCTGAAAGAGACCAACATAAGTAGATGACCCTACCAGCTTCTAGAACGGGCAGCCCCAACAAGACAGTCAGACTGTCCCCAGAGTGCAGGACTTTGGTTGACATGAGGTCACTCTCATCGATTTGTTCCAGAAAAGAATCACTGGGCATGAGGTAGTCCAAGCTGATATAGTCAGAACTGTATTGATCTTAAAGTGTTTGCAGATGAGAGCATACCTGGCATTCTTCCCTGGGGGAATTGCCAGGACCCTTATTTGAGGGAAAGATGCTGTGTTCCTGCTCTAGAAACCCTATGATCTCTAAACTCAATATTAACCAACATTGCCAAGTATTTTGGGATAAAGTTTTCTGTTAAGAATGAAGAAGAGACTCAAATATCCAACTCTAACATATCCATCATACTTTTGAGGATTTAACAAAGATAAATGCTAATGAGTAGCTAGTTAGTCACCTTTATGCTCTCACTTTAAATTCATGCTCCTAACTGAATTCCATTTTGGTTTCCTCTCTACTAGCTCCTGAAGTTCTCTCCGACTCTTATTAAGCAAAAATTAAAACAGGCTCCTCCTTCTTCACTCCCCAAAGCATTACTCTCAGTGCTGTTGGGTATGTTATACCTTTCTTGAAGGTTTGAGGGAATTACTTAGAGAATATTTAAAATTCAGTATCAGTAAGATACTAAATCACTATGATTAGATGACTAAGAATCACTAAGGTTTTGTATCCATTTCTGTTGCCAGCCCCCTCCTGGTAACTATTTCTCTTGTTGGCCCATAGTATCCCCTGCATTTTCTCATTTTGTTTTTTTTCTGAGATCAAGCCCCTCCTTCCCAGAGTCTCCCTGTATTGCTCACAGGCTGCATACTGCACAACTCTGGGGAGCGTTACTCACATAGAATGTGATACTGTGATGGGAAGCAGCATTTCCTGGAGTTTGTGCAACCTGGCAGCTCTGCTTTCTCTTAACCCCCAAACACTCAGAACCTGCTTCCATAAAACTAGGGGAAGTTGAAATTTATTATTTTATTAGACACAGCATTTAGACATTAGTTCCTTTTAATCTCTATTTTCCAGAAGTGTCCTAGGAATTCTACCTTAGGAGAACCCAAAGTCTTATTAATTTATTTTTTTTTTCCAAAATGAAGCAGTAGTGGTTTTCTTTTTATGAGGAATTCTGTCTTCCTTTTAAGCTCATATTGTGTCAATCTTATAAAATTGCAATTTCTCTGCCTGTTTCTTATATTTAGCCCAGTGAAGGATGACAAAGAGCCTATCTAGGCCTCAAACATTCCATTCTGGGGACCACTGTCTTCGCTGTAACCCTGGGCCCTTGGAGAATTCCAATTTGTCCCCATGCCTTCTGGAACCAGTTTTTTTTTTTTTTAATCTTAATACTGTCCTATTTCCACAGAAGGGTTAGAAAACCTTTCAACTGAGTATGTCATGTTGGTCTTAATGGAAGCAGTTCTTCACGCCCCTCATATAGGCCAATTCCTTTGGCATTGATTCATAGACGCCACAGGAGAGTTTGCGATCTCAACTACCAGGAACAGTTGTAGATCTCAGGTGGAAAGGTTGAATTTTCAGAATCCATATCCTGCCTTCATGCTAGTAATAGTGGGAGATGGACATATAGAGATTAGAGCCAAGAAAAAGCTCTTGAAGGAACTTAAATATAGTTAGGTTTGGGCAATTTGGTTTTTTTTATTTTTAGTCTTTTCATCTATAAAATGGAGATGATAGTCCCTGAGATACAAGGTTATTAAGAAGATTGAACAAGCTAATACTTGTAAAGTTCTTAGCACAGGGTCTGACAAAAAGGCAATCTATTGTTATTGAACCTCTTAATTCTATACCTCTGAGGGATGGAGTATCTTGATATAGCCTGGTATTCTTCCCTAAGTAAGTTGAATCTCAACAAGCAGAGAAAAAATCCAATGAAGGAGAATGCAAAGGTCCTACAGTGAGCATGTGTGGCAGAACAGTGACTCCAGAGACTAAGGGAGCATCATTCTAGAGCTCGTAGGAGGCTTGAAAGTAATGATAGAGACTTGGGCCCCGTACCATGTAACATTTGCACAAATGCCTACCATTACCTCTATGGCAGGAGCCAGCCCAAGAAAATAGTAATTATTTAATCCTCACCAAATCTTAAATTGTAATTTAAAATTGCATTTAGAACCATTTACTTTCAAGGTAAAATTAACATTGACAGTGTGTTGGAAAACATTTACCCATCAAGCACTGAGTTATTCTTTTATCTACTTAATTTTTGTCCTTATCACTCTCTTTTGTGAATCCAGGAATGTGCTCTTATCTTGATCATTCTCTTCTGGCTCTCTCATTATTTCTTCCTTCATCTTAATATTCTTTTTATAACATCTTGTTGGCAGGTCCATGACTTATTCCACTCTGAAAGGACAAACTTATAATGGAAATACCATGTGTCTTGTCTGTGTGAGAGACAGCTCTAGAAGACTTTTCTGCTTTGTTGCCATCTATCATTTATTTAGCCATTGTCCATTGCTTTTGGGATTTAGGTATAAATAAAAATCTTAGATAATTTTCTTCTTTGCCTTCATAAACTGGGGACCAAAACTTCAGTGAAGGTTGATTAAACTAATATATGCACATGGTTAGTTCAGTGTTTAACAAGAGACTGTTATGACAGTTATCTGACATGGTTATATTGGCCATATGTGCTAGCATGTTTTCCTCAATTTTGTTAACATTACCTATTAAAAAAATACACATTATGAATAGTAGAATACCTTTGGTTATCTTTGGTTTCTTCTCTGGGAATCCTTGAATGTTGCATATGCCTTAAAAAAATAGATGCAGAATAAGTATTATAATTAATGCAAACTTTTGGGTTGTGAAGAATTGTTCTGAAACCTAGACAATCAGTGAAATTATCCTTTATAATCTAAAATTAAAATACACACTCAACTATAATAATATGTTTGTAAAATATTTACTCTTGGTCTTGTGTTTTACATACATTAACTATTTCACTTATTTCTGCACAAAAGTGTAGATACTAACACCATTCCTATTTTGTACATGAAGGAACTGATGAACAGAGAGGTTAAGTAACATGCCCAGGATACCAAAGGTTAGTAATTGGCAGAGCCCAGATAGAAACAGCTAATTGGGCTCCTATAAACACACTTTTAACCTCTTAGTATACTGAATACATGTGGTATGCTATACACTTTTCTCAGAACTAGATGAAAAATAGCCTTTTAAATAATTTATTGTTGAGATTTTACTATCACAAAATTTAAAAAAAAATAAGAAGTCGTACCAAGAAATGCATTAGAGCTTAATGGGTTACATGTGGCATGTACTCTCCTGGACAAATCCAGAGTGACTTTTTAGGCAAGGCAGGAACATTATTCAGGAAGAGGGAAAAATAATAAAGAGAAATATTAAGATGAACACTCCAGTATATACATATCAGTCACTATATAATAATGACAATAATGCTAGTAATTCCTATTTCTTAAGTGCTTGCTGTGTGCCAGTCATAAGTCTCTTCAATGCTCCCAGCAAACTTAGAAGTGTACTATTATTATGTCAATTTTATAAATGAGGAAGCCAATTAAAAGGTTGAGCTGCTATGAAAACCCAAATATTCTAACTTTAAAATCTGTGCTCTTAATGACTGTGTTTTGCTGTCTCCCTAAATAAATAATTGTGTATATACTATTTATGCACAGAAATAGAAAATTATACCTTATACTTGGTATTATAAATATTACCTATAAAATTGCTAATTACATTAAACATTTTCCAGTAATATTAATATTTATAAGTTTAGAATATATTTTTTTCTAAAATATGGTTTATGTGGATCACGCTTGTATGTATTTTGGTCTCACAAAATAAGTTTGTCACCAGTGTTTCCTAAACTTGAGTATTTTATGGCCCCTTTTAAAAGAAATTCTCATGAACCATTAGTATTGACTAATATTTTATTGTAATGTTACTATAAAATGTAAAAGCATAATTGGTTATAATTTCTTATACTTTTAGTTTCTAGAATTATTTAAAACAAATACATTGGAACAACAAAAACAATAAAGTTTAAACTAATGATGTTCTCCTGACCTGAAATTGCCACTTGAAAAGTCAATATAATAAAAACAAATACAAAGCAGCATCTTTAGAGTTCAGCATGGCAGAAGTAGCAGGCACCACTTGATAAAAACTTATTTCCCCACTTTTTTTTCTTGTTGAATTTGCTAGGAGACGTTTATTCACACACTGGGCAGAGGAAGTCTCTGAGTCTGGTGTGATTGTAGGGTTTCTATACGCAGAGTCTGCCTTTGTTTGTTCCTCTAAAATAATGCTGCTGGGTGCAAATTGATTGTAAACACAAACACACAGGTGGACCTGCCTGCAGTGACTTTTCAGTAGTGTTCAAAGGGAATAGTAAGGAGGTCATGCAGATAACACTACCCAGCTTTTCTTTTCCTGTGTTCTCTCCAATTGGTGTCCTGACTTTAGAAGCCACTCACTTATTGACAGCTCCCAAATGTATATGTCTGGTCTATGCTGTTTCTGTAAACTCCAGGCTTGTGTATCCAGCTGCCTAATGGACATCACCTAGATTTCTAAATGACAGATCTTGTGGGTTCTCTGACTTGCTGTAAACCTGCTGCTCCTGTATTTTTCTCCTTCCCCCCAAAGAAAGGCAATTCCACTCTTCCTATTGTTCAACCCTGTACCTTAGTCACCCATAATTTTTTCTTTTTCTCACATTTTAAATCCAGGATCCAGTCTGCAGATCCTTTTGACTTCAAAATATACCCAGAATCTGAATATTTGTCACCACCTCCATTGCTGCCTCTCAGACACCATCATTTCTTGCCTAGATGATTGCATTAATCTCCTAATTGGTCTCCTTGATTTCTCCCTGGCCTTCCTGATTGTGGAGTGCAGTACATAGCATTTTACACACAGAGTGATGCTTTCAAAATAACCCCCCTAGCAGATTACTGTAGCGTTCTTCTCCAAACCCTACAAAGTGTCCTTTTGTAGAGTCAAGGCCTTGTTCCTTCCTTTTACTCAATATTTTCTAGCCAAAGATTTCTTCCCTCCTCTCCCCTCCCCTTTCTTTCCCTTTTTTGAGACAGAGTTTCGCTCAGTCACCCTGGGTAGAATGCTGTCACATCATAGCTCACAGCAACCTTAAACTCTTGGGCTCAAGAGATCCTCTTGCCTCAGCCTCCTAAGAAACACCACCATGACTAGCTAATTTTTCCATTTTCAGTAGAGATGGGGTCTCACTTTTGCTCAGGCTGGTCTTGAACATGTGAGCCACTGTGCAGAGCCCTAGTCATAGTTTTCCTTAAACCTACAAACATAGAGCTTCCCAGCACCTTTGCACTGCTATTCCCTCTGTTGGGAATCCTGTTTCCCCAGCGAGCACCTCCTTCTGGTCTCTGCTTAGATGTCCTTTTATCAGTGAGGCCTTATTGGCCATCCTATAACAAAATCCTGATCCCAGCCCTGTTCCTTCCTGTCACTCCCTTCCCAGCTTTTTGTCCGATTGTGCCCATCACCATGTATTACTATATATATAGTTGAAATATTTAAAATATATATTTCAAGTGTTTATTGCCCACCTTTCTCTAGTAGGGAATATAAATTCCATAGAGGCAGAAACTTAGTTTTTCTTCAGTGTCTAAAGCAGTGCTTGGCAATTTAGAATGCATGTAATAAACTTTTGTTGAATGGATCAGTGAATGCCTAGTTTTTTTTTTTTTTTTTTTAATTATCACTGGTATTAGAACTCAAAAGGAGACATTATTAGGGAGAGCATGCAAATTAAAGGGTAAAAACTTTTATACCAAACTGTTACACAAAGGACTGAACTATGAGCACAACTTAGATTTTCTAAAATGTTAGAAATTTTGTCACTACCGGTTTTCATTTTTTATCAACCTAACATCTTTGGAATTTTGTGGTTAAATATAGCTTCTAACTTCCTCCAAATATTTGCCTGTTATACTCAGCATGGATAGTTACACCTTATTTCAAAGGCAACCCTGACGGATTGTGTGACCACCAGCACCATGCTGGGGTGTTAATACAGTTCAGATTTTCTGAGAAAAAGGTGCTTTAGGTATCAGCCACTCCCCTGGCTTTCACTTGGAAGTCATCCAAGTATTGGCACTGCTTATTTTGAAACATTTCCTGGAGGAGAAGACAAGAGAGCTGGCTGAACTGAATTCCTGATATGTAGTAGAGATTTACATTCAGAGGGAAACAGTGTCTGTTGAACTGTGTAACAGTTATCCATGTAGGAAACCCAAAAGTGTCCAGAGAGCACATAATTGTAGTGATTAGACTGATAAGCTGGTGACACAAGGGAAGAAAGTACAAACTGAAGTTTCAGCAACAGGTGTAAGGCACATCGTCTATCCTTTCCTGGTATTCTTAGGAAAGTAATAAGATAGCTTAATTACATGATTAAAATACTCAAAGTCCAGCTGGAACTCCATAGTTTCTCCTGCTGCTTGCTTGCTTCCTTTTATTAGAGTTGTCAAGATCTTTAGATTGTTACAGTTTACCTTTCTATTGCCTCTGCTTTATAGCTTTTATATCAAAGTACTGTTAATATAGAATTAAACCAAGTATGTCATCACATTCTGCTTGTTCCTGTCCTATAAATCGGTGACTTACTCAAAACAATTTTTAAGTCATTATAACCTAAAATATATATGGATTTTTAATTATATATAGCAAATAGCACATTCATAAATGCATTGTTATTATGAGTTTATTAACATGTATATTATTTTTTTTACTTGTACTTTAGGAATGCTATCAAAATAAAGGATGAAACAATGATTTGATTTTTAAGCATATGAAAAATGTCTCTTCATTTAAATGGAAAATTGAGTCATATAAAAACCATACTTCAGTGTTGTAGGAAGCATCCTGTCATAAAAATGTCTTTCCCTCCCTCCCTCCCTCCCTCCCTCCCTCCCTTCCTTCCTTCTTTACTTCCTTCAATAGATCTTGATTGAGTACAGCCTATGTGCCAGACGATAAAGTACAAACTATGTTAGGGAATGGTGTGAAGGGTAATTCAGCAATCCTAAGTCCTAGGAGAGTAGGATCTTCAAAGTACGCAGTTGGAGTCAGCTTGTATTTGGTTGTGCAGTGGGGGATGGAAAACATGAGGCCAGTTTTCTTGGATTTGGTGTGTGTGGGGGGAGGGCTTGGCATTTTCCTGGTTAAGGTGCTACATGTGTTCCCTAAGGAAGTCTCAATCATTGTTAGTTGGTTTCAGAAACTTTCAGAAACCTTAACTTTAATTTTCTGTTATTTGGAGAGAGACACACATGCACAATATCTGTGCTTTATTAATCGTCTATCTATATCTGCAAGGTATAGAAAACAAGGTCTAGATTTATTTTACTTTTTTTCTTGTTCTACTTCTGAGTTATCTGTTTTAGTTTATATTTACAATAGTTGACGCTGTAGCAAATAGTTTTTGAGGAAATGTTTTATATTGATTCAGTAAAAAAAAAAAAGTGCCTGCAGTCTAGAGATCTGAGAAGATGAGAAGACAGGTGGAAAACTGTTCCAAGACTGGATCCAATAGGAAGATAAAAGACTTTTTTTTTTTTGGAGACATAGTCTCACTATGATGCTCTTTGTAAAGTGCAGTGGTATCACAGCTCACAGCAACCTCCAAATCTTGGGCTTAAGCAATTTTCTTGCCTCAGCCTCCTAAGTAGCCAGGACTACAGGTGCCCGCCTACAATAGCCACAATGCCTGGCTATTTTTTTGCTGTTGTTGTTATTGCAGTTGTCATTGTTGTTTAGCAGGCCCAGGCTGGGTTCCAACCCACCAGCCTTGGTGCATGTGGCTGGTGCCATACCACTGTGCTACAGGAGCTGAGCTGAAAGGTAAAATATTTTTAAAGGAAATTATAATAGATTTATTATTTCCCATAGACTACTAGCCAGACAGCATATAAGTGAGTCACTGCCTATCTGATGACTTATTTCAAAATCTAAATGGAGGCTAGACGTTGCATATTTCATTACTGGTGTTTCTTAATATTATTTCTTTGCATCCCTTACTTTTTCATTGGTTATACATAGGGGAAATGTCTCCCTGAGAAAGCTCTCTGTTTGAAAATGTGTTCATTTAAATAAGAAAAAGTGTCTAGACATTTTAGTTTAGGATGTTGAAATATTTTTATGGGAAACCCAAAGGTCTCAACTTTGTAGAGATTTCCCACAGTACAGAAAGAAGATGGAGTTTTTGACTGAAGCTAACCTGTGCTGAAGTTGAGATTGAGTGCTGTATTAGTTGTGTTTGGAATGCTCCTGGAAGACTTGTCCATCACAGTCAATCCCTAGGCTCAGTTTCTGAAACAAATTTTTAGACCGTTAAAAAGTACATTGTATGGTACGATTTAACAGTCCTTGAGAAAAAATGATACATGTGAGATAAGATGGATTTTAGAAATTATATCAGCTCCTTCTAGTTAGTTCCTTTACTTTTTCTGTTATAAATCAGGAGTTTGCAATTTTGACAGCTAATATTTTTTTTCTGTCAGGTAAAACTTGATTCAGCCTCTTAAGTATAAGCAAACTAGAAATGAAGACTCTGCCTTTTAAGACATTGATATATATTTCTTGAAATTACAGTTTGAGTTGCTGACTTTGAGGGCTGATATTCCCTGTGGTAAACAGAATAGAACTTTTCTTCCTTCACCTCTAGAATAAAGATACAACTAAAGTTATTTAAAAACAAATATTGGTTCCATAATAAGCAAAATGGTATTGTGGAAATTCTTTGTCTTAAACTCTTGATCTCATGCAATCCTTCCACCTTAGCCTCCCAAAGTTCTAGGATTATAGGTGTAAGCCAATACGTCTGGCCTGAAAATGGCATTTATAATAAAGAATACATAATCACAATATTTTTCCGTTCTTTGCAACCTTTATTTTCCCTGAAGTTAATAATTGTAACGATAGATATTTGCTTGGCTTTCTAAATGCTACTGCTCATTCAATACAAACTTTTTATCTGTTATTTAAATATCCTCTCAGAATGTTAGACAAATATGGTGTTCTATCATTTTTGTCTTTCTCAAAAGGCCTTTCTTG
>CAUYON010154876.1:0-12090 GCA_963573935.1 Arctocebus calabarensis | reverse complement strand
TTTGTTGTTATGGGTTACCATTTTTAATCTTAACCTTAGTGACATCCTCCTGACATCACAGTGGTTGTTGCCCTGGATTACCATCTTTAAGCTTAACCTTAGTGACTTCCTCCTGATATCACAATGGTTGTTACCCTGGGTCACGATCTTCCTCCTGACATCACAATAGGTGTTGCCTTGTGTTACCATCATCCTCCTGACATCACAATGTGTGTTGCCATGGGTTACCGTCTTTAAGCTTAACCTTACTGACTTTTTCCTGCCATCACAATTGATGTTGCCATGGGTTATCATCTTCCTCATGACATCACAATTTGTGTTGCATCTTGGTTACCATCTTTAAGCTTAACCTTAATAACTTCCTCCTGTCAAAACAATGGGTGTTGCCCTGGGTTACCATCTTCCTCCTGACCTTATAATGGGTGATGCCCTAATTTATCATCATTACACTTAACCTTAGTGACTTCGTCCTGACACCACAATGGGCGTTGCCCTGTGTTACCATCTTCATCCTGACATCAATATGGGTGTTGACGTGGGTTACATTCTTTATGCTTAACAGTACTGATGTCCTCCTGACATCACAATGGTTATTGCTCTGGGTTACCATCTTTCTCCTGACATCACATTAAATGTTGTCCTGTGTTACCCTTTCCTCCTGACATTGAATGTGTGTTTTTCTGTGGGTTACTGTCTTTAAGCTTAACCTTAGTGCCGTTCTCCTGACATCATAATGAGTGTTGCCCTGGGTTGCATTCTTCCTCCTGACATAACAATGTGTGTTGCCGTGGGTTACTGTCTTTAAGCTTAACCTTAGTGACTTACTCCTGATAAAACAAGAGATGTTCCCCTGTGTTAACATCTTCCAAACTGACATCAAAATGGGGTTGCCCTGGGTTAAAATTTTCCTCCTGACACAATAATGTGTGTTTCTGTGGGTTAGAATCTTTCTTCTTAACCTTAGTGACTTCCTCCTGCAACAACAATTGTTTTAACCTTAGTGATGTCCTCCTGACTTCACAATGGGTGTTTCCCTGGGTTACCATCTTCTTCCTGACATCACAATGTGTGTTGCCCTGGGATACTATCTTAAAGCTTACAATTATTTACATTGTCCTGACATTTAAATGGGTGTCATCTAGGTTACCATCTTTAAAGTTAACCTTTGTGACTTCCTTCTGACATCACAATTGGTGTTGTCCTAGGTTACCATCTTCCTCCTGACATCACAATTGGTGTTTCCCTGGGTTACCATCGTTATGCTTAACATTAGTGACTTAATCTTGACATCACAGTGGTTGTTTCCCTGGTTTACCATTATCCTCCAGACATCACAATAAGTGTTGTCCTTGGTTACCATCTTTAAGCTTAACCTTAGTGACTCCTATTGACACTACAAGGGATGTTGTCCTGTGTTAACATCTTCTTACTTATATCACAATGGGGTTTACCCTGGGTAACCATATTCCTCCTGACATCACAATGGATGTTGCCCATGTTACTATTTTCCCCCTGACCTGAAAATGTAAGTTGCTGTGGCTCGGCACCTATGGCTCAATGGGATAAGGCACCAGCCATGTGCACCTGAGCTGGCAGGTTCGAATCCAGCCTGGGCCCGCCAAACAACAATGACGGCTGCAACCAAAAAATGGCCAGATGTTGTAGCGAGCACCTGTAGTCCAAGCTACTTGGGAGATGGATGCAAAAGACTCACTTGAGCCCAGGAATTGGAGGTTGCTGTGAGCTGTGATGTCACAGCACTCTATCCAGGGGGAGAGGTTGATGCTGTGTCTCAAAAAAAAAAAATGTGAATTGCTATGGGTTAACATCTTTAAAATTAACCTTAGTGACTTTCTCCTGACATCACAATGGTTGTTGCCCTGGGTTACCATTTTGCTCCTGACATGACAACGTGTGTTGCCATGTGTTACCATCTTTAAGTTTAACTTTAGTGACTTCCTCCTGACACAGTGGGTGTTGGCCTGGGTTATCATCCTTAAGCTTAACCTTAGTGTTGTCCTTCTAACTTCACAATGGCTGTGGCCCAGGGTTGCCATCTTCCTCATGAAGTCACTGTGGTTGTTGCTCAGTTTATAATCTTCCTGATGACATAACAATGAATGTTGACTCGCGTTACCATCTTTTAGCTTAACATTAGTGACTTCCAATTGAGTAACAGTGGGTGTTGCACTTCGTTAACTTCTTTATGTTTAACCAGAGTGACTTCCTCTTGACATCACAATGGTTGTTGCCCTGGGTTGCCATTCTTCTCCTGATATCACAATGGGTGTTGCCCTGGGTTACATCTTTAATCTTAAACTTAGTGACTTCCTCCTGAAATCACAAAGGTTGTTGCTCTGGGTTACCATCTTATGCTTAACCTTACTGACTTGCTCTTGGCATTACAATGGTTGTTTCCCTAGGCTACAATCTTCCTCCTGACATCACAATAGGTGTTGACATTGGTTACCATCTTCCACCTGACATCACGATGTTTATTGCTGTGGGTTAACTTCTTTAAGCTTTACTTTAGTCACTTTCTCCTGACATCACAATGGGTGTTGCCCTTGGTTAACATCTTCCTCCTGACATCACAATTCACGTTTCCCTTGGATAACATCTTTAAGCTTAACCTTAATTACTTTCTCCTGTCACCACTATGGGTGTTGCATGGGTTACCATCTACCTCATCACATCACAATGGGTGATACCTTAGGATACCATCTTTATGTTCAACCCTATTGACTTCCTCCTTACCCTACAATGGATGTTGCTCTGTGTTACCATCTTCCTCCTGACATCACAATGCATGATACAGTTGATTACTGTTTCTAGGCTTAACCATAGTGACTTGCTCATGATTTCATGGTGGATGTTGTCTTGGGTTACCATCTTCCTCCAGATATCACAATGTGCATTTCCTTGGGTTACCATCTTAAACTTTGACCTTAGTGACATACTCATGACATCACAATGGGTGTTGACCTGGGTTAACATCTTCCTCCTGAAATCACAATGGCTGTTGCCCTTGATTACAATTTTTAAGCTAAAAGTTAGTGACTTCCTCTTGACACCTCAATGAATGTTGCCCTGGGTTATAATCTTTAAGCTTAACCTAAGTGATTTCCTCCTGCCATCAAATTGGATGTTACCCTGGGTTATTATCTTCCTCCTGACATCACAATTCGTGTTGCCCTTGGTTACCATCTTTAAGCTTAACCTTTGTAACTAACTCCTGTCACCACAATGGGTGTTGCCCCTGGTTACCATCTTCCTCCTGACATCACAATGGGTGATGCTCTAGGTTACCATCTTTAAACTTAACCAGAGTGACCTCCTCTTTAAATAACAATGGATGTTACCCTGTGTTACCATCTTCCTCAAGACATCATGATGTGTATTACCATGGGTCAACCTCTTTAAACTTAACCATAGTGAATTTCTCCTCACATCACAATGGATGTTGCCATGGGTTATGATCTTCCCACTGACACCACAATGGGTGTTGCCCTGGGTTATCATCTGTAAACTTAATATTAATGACGTCCTCCTGACATCACAATGGGAGTAGCCCTGGATTACCCTCTTCCTCATGATATTACAGTATGTGTTGCCCTGGGTAAATATCTTACTCCTGACATCACAGTGGTACTTGTCATGGGTTATCATCTTTAATCTTAACCTTAGTGAATTCCTTTTGACATCACAATGTGTGTTGCCCTGGATTACCGTCTTTAAGCTTAACAGTAGTGACTTCCTCCTGACATTACTGTGGGTGTTGCCCTGGGGTACTATGTACAAGCTTAACTTTAGTGACTTCCTCCTGACATCACAATGGGTGTCCCCTTGGATTACTTGCTTTAAGCTTTACTTTAGCGACTACCTCCTGACACCACAATGGGTGTTGCCCTGGGATACCATCTCTAAGGTTAACCTTAGTGACTTCCTCCTGACATCACAAAGGGTGTTGCCCAGGGCTACAATCTGTAAACTTAACCTTAGAAACTTCCTCAGACACAACATTGGGTGTGGAACTGGGTTACTATCTTCCTCCTGATATCGCAATGGGTGTGCCCCTTGCTTACCATCATTATACTTAACCTTAGTGACTTCTTTCAGACAACACACTGCATGTTGCCCTGGGATACCATCATTAAGGTTAACCTTAGTAACTTCCTCCTGACATCACAGGGAGTGTTACCCTGGGTTACTCACTTTAAGTTTAAACTTAGTGACTTCCTCTGGACTTCCTGATATCACAATGGGTGTTGATGTGTGTTACTGTGTTTCGCTAAAGCCTAGTGATTTCCTCTTGACAGCAGAATGAGTGATGCTCTGCATTACCATCTTTAAGCTTAAGTTGTCCTGTGTTACCATTTTCCTCCTGACATCACAATGCATGTTACTGTGGGTTACCATCTATAAGCTTAACTGTAGTGACTTTCTGTTCACATCACAATGGGTGTTGCCCAGGTTTACCATCTTCCCCCTGAAAACCACAATGAGTGTTGCTCTGGGTACCCATCTTCCTCCTGATATCACAATGGGTCTTGACCTAAGTTATCTTCTGTAAGTTTAACATTAGTCACTTCTTCCCGAAATCACAATGAGTGCTGCCTAGGTTTACCATCTTCTCTTGACATCACAATGGGTGTGGTCCTGAGTTACCAGCTTCGTCCTGACATCACAATGGGTGTTGCCATTGGTTATCATCTTCCTCCTTACATCACAATGTTTGTTGTCCTGGGTTTCCGTCTTTATGCCTATCCTTAGTGAATTCCTCCTGAAATCAAAATGGGTGTTACCATGAGTTACCATCTTTAAGCTTAACATTTGTGATTTCCTCCTGACACCACAATGGGTGTTGCCCTGGGTTACCATCCTTAAGCTTAACCTTAGTTATGTACTCCAGACTTCACAATGGCTGTTTTCCTGGGTTACTGTCTTTCTCATGACATCAAAATAAGTGTTGCCCTGGGTTACTATCTTCCTGATGATATGACAAAGGCTGTTGTCCTGCATTACCATCTTTTAGCTTAACCTTAGTGACTTCCTCTTGACATAACAATAATTATTGCCCTGTTTTACCATTATCCTCCTGACATCACAATAGGAGTTGCCCTGGGTTACCATCTTTAAGCTTAATCTTAGTGACTTCCTCCTGACACCAGAAGGGAAGTTGCCCTGGGTTCACATCTTCCTCCTTACAACACAATAGGGATTGCCCTGGGTTACCTAATTCCTCCTGACATAACAATGGATGTTGCCCTTGGTTACCATCTTCCACCTGACATCAAAATGTGTGTTGCCGTGGGTTGCCATCTTTAAGCGTAACCTTAGTGATATTCTCCTGACATCACAATGGGTGTTGCCATGGGCTACCATCTTTACGCGTAACCTTAGTGGCTTGCTCCTGACATCGCAATGGTTGTTTACCCAGAATACCATTTTCCTCCTGACATCACAATTGGTGTTGCCCTGTCTTACCATCTTTAAGCTTAACCTTAGTGACTTCCCGATACCACAATTGGAATTGCCCTGGGTTACCATTTTAAGCTTAATCTTAGTGACTTCTTCCTGACATCACAATGGGTGTTGCACTGGGTTATCATCTTTAAGCTTAACCTTAGTGACTTCCTCCTTACACAACAATGAATATTACCCATCTGTAAACTAATATTAGCGACTTCTTCCTTCGTGTTACCCTTGGTTAGCATCTTTAAGCTTAACCTTAGTGACTTCCTCTTAACATCACAATCTTTGTTGCCCAGGGTTACTATCTTCCTCTTGACTTCACAATATGCATTGCCCTGGATTACCATCTTTAAGCTTTACCATAGTGACTTCCTCTTCACATCACAGTGGGTGTTACCCTGGGTTATCATGTATCAGCTTAACTTTAGTGACTTCATCCTGGCATCACAGTGGGTATTGCCCTGAGTTACCATCATCCTTCTAACATCACAATGGGTGTTGCCATGGGTTTCCATCTTCCTCCAAATGTCACCATGTTTGTGGTCCTGGGTTTCCGTCTTTAAGCTTAACCTAATTGAATTCCTCCTGACGTCACAATGAGTGTTGCCACGGGTTACTGTTTTTATACTTAACCTTAGTTAATTTCTCCTGATATCACACTGGATGTTGCCCTGCATTACCATCTTCCTCCTGACATCAATATGATTGTTGCCCTGGGTTATGATCTTCCTCCTGACATCCTCATATGTGTTTTTCTGGGTTACCATCTTACCCCTGACATCACAATGGCTGTTGCTCTTTGATACCATCTTTAGCCTTAACTTTAGTGATTTCCTCCTGACCCTCTGATATTGCAAAGGGTTTCCCCCTCTCTTACCATCATTAGGCTTAACCTTAGTGTCTTCTTTCTGACAATGCACTGGGTTTTGCCCTGGGATACCATCCTTAATGGTAACCTTACTAACTTCCTCCTGACATCACAAATGGTGTTTCCCTAGGTTACTGACTTTGAGCTTAAACTTAGTTACTTCCTACAGACTTCCAGATATCACAATGGGTATTATTGTGAGTTACTGTCTTAAGCTTAAGCCTAGTGATTTCCTCTTGACATCAGAATGGGTGATGCTCTATGTTACCATCTTTAAGGTTAACCTTATTGACTACCTTCTTCCACAACAATGGATGTTGCCCTTTGTTACCATCTTTATCCTGACATCACAATGCGTGTTGCCATGAGTTACTGTCTTTAAGCTTAACCGTAGTGACTTTCTCCTCACATCACAATAGGTGTTGCCCTGGGTTACCATCTTCCCCCTGACACCACAATGAGTGTTACCCTGGGTGAAATTCTTTAGGCTTAACCTTAGTGAAGTCCATCTGACATCACAATTGGTGTTATCCTGGGTTACCATCTTCCTCATGACATCACAATGGGTGCTTCCATGGCTAAATATCTTCTTCCTGATATCACAATGGGTTTTGGCCAGGGTTACCCTCTGTAAGCTAACATTAGTGACATCTTCCTGATTCAAAATGGGTGTTGGCATGGGTTACCATCTTTAGGTTTAACCTTAGTGACTTTCACTTGACATCACAATGATCGTCGCCCTGGGCTACTATCTTACTCTTGACATAGCGATGGATGTTGCCCTGGGTTACCTTCTTTCAGATTAACATTAGTGATTTCCTCTTGACATCACAAAGGATATTGCCCTGGGTTACAATCTATAAGCTTAACCTTAGGTACTTCCTCTTGACACAACATTGGGTGATGCACTGGGTTCCCATTTTCCTCCTGACATCACAATGGGTATTACCATGTGTTACTGTCTTTAAGGTTAACCTTAGTAACTTTTTTTCTCACATGACAATGGGTGTTGCCCTGGGTTACCATCTTCCTTGTGACATCACTGTGGGTGTTACCCTTGTTAACCTTCTTCTTCCTGACATCACAATGAGTTTTGTCCTGAGTTACCCTCTGTAAGTCTAACATTAGTAACTTCTTCCTGTCTTCACAATGGGTGTTGCCCTTTGTTATCAACTTTGAGCTTAACCTTAGTGACTCTTGCTTGACATCACATTGATTGTAGCCCTGGGTTAATATCTTCCTCCAGACATCACAATGGATGTTGCCCTGGGTTACCATCTTTAAGCTTGACCTTAGTGACTTCCTCCTGTCTTCACAATCGGTGTCCCCCTTGCTTACCATCATTAGGTTTAACCTTAGTCTCCTCTTTCGGACACCACACTGGGTGTTGCCCTGGGTTACTGACTTTAAGCTTAAACTTAGTGACTTCCTCCAGACTTCCTGATATCAGAATGTGTATTGTTGTGCATTACCGTATTGTGTGTCAGAATAGTGATTTCCTCCTGATCAGAACGGATGACGCTCTGGGTTACCATCTTTAAGCTTGTGACTCTCTCCTTACACAACAATGGGGGTTACTCTGTATTAACATCTTCCTCCTGACATCACAATGCATGTTACCATGGTTACCTTCTTGAAGCTTAACCATAGTGACTTTCTCCTTGAATCACAATGGGTGTTAAACTTGGTTACTATATTCCCCCTTACACCACAATGGGTGTTACCTTGTATGACTGTCTTTAAGCTTAACCTTAGTAATGTCCTCTGGTCATCACAGAGGGTGTTGCTCTGGGTCACCATCTTCCTCATGACATCACAATGTATATTGCGCTGAGTAACCATCTTTCTCCTGACATCAAAATGTGTGTTGCCTGGGTTACCATATGTAAGGTTAATCTTAGTGACTTCTTCCTCACAACACAGTGGGTATTAACCTGGTTTACCATTTCAAGCTTAACCTTAGTGACTTCTTCTGACACCACACTGGGTGTTGCCCAAGGTTACCATCTTTAAATTTAACCTTAGTGACTTTCTCCTGACATCACAATGTCTGTAGCCCAGGGTTACCATCTTCCTCATGACATCACAATGGGTGTTGCCATGGGTCATCATCTTCCACCTGACGTCACAATGTTTGTTGCCCTGGGTAACTGTCTTTACACTTAACCTTTGTGAATTCCTCTGACATCACAATGGGTGTTGCCCTGGAGCACCATCTTCCTCCTGACATCACCATGTGTGTTGTCCTGGGTTACTATCTTCCTCCTGACATCACAATGTGTGTTGACCTTTGTTACCATCTTTAGCCTTAACCTTAGTAATTTCCTCATGACCTCCTGATATCACAATGTTTGTCCCCCACACTTACTATCATTAGACTTAACCTTAGTGACTTCATCCTGACACCACAGTGATTGTTGCAGTGGGATACCATCCTAAAGTTTAACCTTAGTATCTTCCTCCTGACATCACAAAGGGTTTTGCCCTGGGTTATTGACTTTAACCTTAAACTTAGGGACTTACTCAAAACTGTCTTATATCACAATAGGTGTCACTGTGCATTACCATTTTAAGCTTAAGCCTATTGATTTCCTCTTGACATCAGAATGGGAGATGCTCTAGGTTACTATCTTTGCTTAACCTTAGTCACTTCCGTCTTGCAGAAGTATGGATGTTACCCTGTGTTACCAACTTCTTCCTGACATCAAAATGCATGTTACCATGGGTTACCATCTTTAAGCTTAACCGTAGTGAGTTTTTCCTCACATCACAATGGGTGTTCCCTGGGTTAAAATCTTCCTCCTGACATCACAAGAGTCGTTGCCCTAGGTT
The DNA here is from genome assembly GCA_963573935.1 of Arctocebus calabarensis. Classification (NCBI taxonomy): domain Eukaryota; kingdom Metazoa; phylum Chordata; class Mammalia; order Primates; family Lorisidae; genus Arctocebus; species Arctocebus calabarensis. The sequence continues at coordinate 2,915 of CAUYON010154876.1, read as the reverse complement.
ACCATCTTATGATCTGCCTGACATCACAAAGCGTGTTGCCCTAGGTTGCCATCTTCTTTCTGACATCACAAGATATGTTTCCTTGGGTTACCACTGGCCTCCTGCCATTACAATGTGCATTGTCGTGGGTTAATGTCTTTGAGCTTAACCATAGTGACATCCTCCTGACATCAAAATGGGTGTTGCCCTGGGTTGCCATCTTCCTCCTGACATCACAATGGGTGTTACACTGGGTGACCATCTTTAAGCTTAACATTATTGAATACCTCCTGACACCACAGTTGGTTTTTCCCTGGGTTAGCATCTTTAAGCTTAACCTTAGTGACTTCCTCTGACATCACAATGTTTGTAGCCCTGGTTTACCACCTTTACATTTAACCTTAGTGACTTCCTTCTCCCATGATGATGGGTGTTTCCCTGGGTTACCGTCATTAACCTTAACTATAGTGACTTCCTTCTACATCACTCTGTGTGCTGGCCTTGGTTAATACTTTCCTCCTGACTTCACAATGTGGGATGCCCCAGGTTAATAATTTTTAGCTATAGCCAGGTGTTGTGGTGGGAGCCTGTAGTCACAGCTACTCATGAGGCTGAGGCAAGAGAATTGCCTAAGCCCAGGAGTTAGAGGTTGCTGTAAGCTGTGTGAAGCCATGACACTCTACCAAGGGTGATAAAGTGAGACTCTGACACTACAAAAAAACAAACAAACAAGCAATCAAATCATTTTTTAGCTTAACCTTAATGACTTCCTCCTGACATCACAATGGATGTGCCCCTGTGTTAACATCTTTAAGCTTAACCTTATTGATTTCCTCCTTAGATCACAATAGGTGTTGCCCTGGGTTACTGTCTTTGAAATTACATTTAGTGACTTACCACTGATATCACAATGAGTGTTACCCTGGGTTACCATCTTTAAGCTTAAACTTAGTGACTTCCTCCTGACATCACATTGAGTGTTGCTCTTGGTTACTGTCTTTAAGCTTAACCTTAGTGACTTTCTCCTGACATCACAATGAGTGTTGCCCTGAGTTGTACCCTTTTAGCTTAACCTTAGTGACTTCTTCTTCACATCACAATGATTTTTGCCCTGGGTTATTATCTTCCTCCTGACATTACCATGCATGTTGCCCTTGGATACCATCTTTTAGCTTAACCTTAGTGACTTCCTCCTCACAGCACCAGGGATGTTGCCCTGTGTTAAAATCTTCATCTTGCCATCATGATGGGGTTTGCCCTGGGTTGTCATCATACTCCTGACATCACAGTGTATGTTTCTCTGAGTTACAATCTTCATTCTGACATCAGAATGTGTGTTGCCATGGATTACTATCATTAAATCTAACCTTAGTGCATTCTTTGTGACATCACATTGTGTGCTGCCCTAGGTAACCATCTTCCTCCTGGCATCACAATGGGTCTTACCTTAGTTTACCATCTGTAAGCTTAAAATTAGTGAGTTCTTCCTGACATCACAATCGGTATTGCCCTGGGTTATCATCTTTAAGCTTGAACTTAGTGACTTCTGCTTGACATCACAATGATTCTTGCCCTGGGTTAGTATCTTCCTCCTCACATCACAATGGGTATTGCCCTGGTTTACCATCTTTAAGCTTAACCATAGTGACTTCCTGCTGAAATCACAATGGGTGTTTCCCTGCTTACTGTCTTTAAGCTTAAACATTAGTGACTTCCTACTGACACAACAATGGGAGTTGCCCTGGGTTACCATCTTCCTCCTGACATCACAATAGGTGTTCTCTTTGGTTACCATCTTCCTCCTGATACCACAATGTGTTTTGCCATATGTTACAGTCTTTAAGCTTAATCTTAGTAACTTTCTCTTATCTTCACAATGGGTGTTTCCCTGGGTTATCTTCTTCCTCCTGACATCACAATTCTTTTTGTGCTTGCTTATCATCTTTAAGCTTAACCTTAATTACTTCCTCCTGTCATGACAATGAGTTTTGCCCCTGGTTACCATCTTTCCTCCTGACATCACAATGGGTGATGTGCTAGGTTACCACTTTAGGCTTAACCTTAGTGATTTCCCCCTTACACAACAATGGATGTTGGCTTGTATTACCATGTTCTGCCTGACATCACAATGGGTCTTGCCCTTGTTTGCCATCTGTAGGCTTGATATTAGTAACTTATTCCTGACATCACAATGCGTATTGCCCTGAGTTATCATCTTTAAGCTTAACCTTGGTGATTTCTGCTTGACATCACAATCATCATTGCCCTGGTTTGCTATCTTCCTTCTGACATGACAATGGGTATTGCCCTGGGTTAGCATCCTTAAGCTTAACCTCAGTAACATCCTTCTGAACCCACAGTGGGTTTTGTTCTGGATTACCATCTCTAAGCTTACCTCAGTGACATGCTCCCCATGGCACAGTGAGTGTTGTCCTGGGTCACCACACTTAAGCTTTTCCTCGAGGACATTCCCCTGACATTGCAGTGAGTATTGTCCTGAGTTTCCATCCTTACGCTTAACTTAGTGATGTCATCTTCACATCATAAGGGGTATTGACCTGGGTTACCATCTTTAAGATTGACCTTGTTGAATTACTCCTGATGCCATGATGGATGGTGCTCTGGGTTACCATCTCTAAGCTTAACCTTAGTGATTTTTTTGTAACATCACAATGGGTGGTGCCCTGGGTTAACATCTTCCTTCTGACATCACAATGGATGTTTCCCTGGGTTAATATCTTCCTCCTGACATCACAATGGATGTTGCCCTGTGTTAACATCTTAAGGCATAACACTAGTGACTTTATCCTGATACCAAAATGTGTGTTGTCCTGGGTTGCTGTCTTCTTCCTACATGACATTGGCTGTTGCCCTGGGTTACCATGTTTAAGCTTAATGTTAGTGACTTCCCTCTGACACCACATTGGGTTTTGTTC
>CAUYON010154874.1:0-13384 GCA_963573935.1 Arctocebus calabarensis | reverse complement strand
GGCCAGCCCCATTCTAAGCTACAGGGACAAATATTTTCCCCTGAGGTTATCTTTTCTTTTTTTTTTTTTTTTTTTTTTACTGTTCAATAATGGTTTTTAAATATATTTTATATGTTTATTTCCCATATTTATACATTCTTTGAAATATATTTAAAATCAATTTTTTAAAATTAAAAAAAAAAAAAAAAAAAAAAGAAAAGATAACCTCAGGGGAAAATATTTGTCCCTGTAGCTTAGAATGGGGCTGGCCTGTGTTCTGCTCCTATTTCCCTTGAGCTCATCCCCCAATGGACTTCTAAAGCTGGGGGAGAGAGGGCCAGGTAAAGACGTGGCTCCTTTAGAGGAGAAAGGAACTGGCCTTCTCCTCGCAACAGTCCCAAGAGAGAGGGAGTGGAGGACCAATCCAAAGAGGAAATGTGATCCAGAAGTTTCTGGAGCTCTATAGATTTATTACCGTATGTCTGAAAGTTTTCTTAAGCAATCATCCCTTTAATTACATTTATTTATTTTTAATGTATTTATTTTTATATGGGTCATCCTCCATAAAACCCTTAATCTTATTTTTATGTCAGCTATAATCTAAAATAAACTAGTTTTAAGTTCCCCCACCAAAAAAAAAAAAAAAACATCCATTAGTGAAATCCATTTTATCCATTAGTGAAATGCAAATTAACACCACACCTATCAGAGTGGCACAAGTGAAAACTAGTGACAACACCAAAAGTTGGCAAATAGGCAGAGAAACTGAGTCATCAATACATTGGTGGAGGAAAAGTAAAATGCTGTTGTGGAAAAAAGTTTGGCAATTTTTAAAAACCTTATCACGCAACTACCATATGACCTAATAATTGCACTCCTGGGCATTTATCCCAGAGAAATTAAGATTCACCTGCACATAGAAACCTATACCAGAACAATTATAGCAGTTTTATTTATAACATTCAAAATTTCACACACAAAAAAAAACAGATTCAACAGGTGAATGACTAAACAAACTATGGTACTTCCATACCAAGAAATACTACTCAGCAATAAAAAGGAGCAAACTGTTGATGTATTGTGCAACTATGATGCTACATGAGACCTGAAAGAATCTCCAAAGAATTGTTTTGCATGTAAAAAGAAGCCAATAACAAAAGTTATATATTGTATGATTCCATTTATATAACATTCTTAAAGTGACAACATTATAGAAATGGAGAGTATATTAATGGTTGCCAAAAAGCTAAGGAGGATTTGAGAGCAACATGAGAGGTTCTCATTATTGATGGAAAGGTTTGTAGCTTAACTTTATCAATGTCAATATTGAGGCCTTGATATTGTAATCTAGTTTTGTAAGACATAAGAAAGGAAAAGTGCATAAAGGATTACTCTGAATTATTTCTTGTAACTACATGTAAATCTACAGTTATCTCAAAGAAAAAAGTTTAATGTTTTAAAAAATAAGCCCTTAGAAATACTGGGTATATGTAAGGTCATTTGTTGATTTACTGATTAAAATGCATAAATTATCCTAACTTATGCTCTACCTTCAAACTCTTCAATTCTTATTCTTTTCTTGATAACAATAGGGTAGATAGACAGGTAGATGGATGGTTTTATGCCATGCAGTTTTTTCAAGGACCAATATATGGTAGGAAAAGTCTGGGTGGACCTCCTGTTCTGATGTTTATCCTATTTTTTATTTTTTGAGGAGCAATTTGATTTTTTTTTTCAGGCTAATGTGAGGGTACAAACAACTAGGTTGCAATATTTGCATTTGTTACGTGGAGTCTCTCTTGTAGTTGGGTCCTGCACCCAAAAGGCATGCCATATACCCTTACATTGTGCCCATTAAGTGGGAGCACACCAATCCTCTTCTCTTCTTCTCCTCTTTCCCTCTCCCACCTCCCCCCTCCCCACAACTTGAACGGAATCGAGTTTTTCACTTATGTGGGTATGTATTAGATTGTCTACTGGCTTCATATTAGTATTGGATATTTCCTTTTCCATTCTTATGATGCTTTACTAAGAATAATGTGTTGCAACTCCATCCAGGTTAATACAAAAGATGTAAAGTCTCCATCTTTTTCAGTGGCTGAATAGTATTCCATGGTGTACATATACCACAGCTTGTTAATCCATTCCTGGGTTGATGGGCATTTCGGTTTTTTCCACATCTTGGTGATTGTAAATTGAGCTGCAATAAACATCTAGTGCAAATGACTTTATGATAAAATGATTATTTTTCTTCTGGATAGATGCCTGGTAATGGGATTGCAGGATCAAATTGAGTTCTTTGAGGATTCATACTTGTTTCTAAAGAGTTTGTATTAGTTTGCAGTACCACTAACAGTATAAAAGTGCTCCCCTCTCTCCACATCCATGCCAGCATCTGCAATTTTGGGACTTTGTGAGATGGGCTATTTTCAGTGGGGTTAAGTGATATCTTAGGGTGTTTTTGATTTACATTTCTCTGATGATTAGGAATGAGGAGCATTTTTTCATATTTTTGTTAGGCATTCATCTGTCTTCCTCAGAGAAGGTTCTGTTCATGTCTCTTGCCCAGTGGTAGACAGGATTGTTTGCTCTTTTTTTGTAGATTAATTTGAGCTCTCTATAGATCCTAGTTATCAAGCCTTTTTCAAATTTGTTTTTTGTTTGTTTTCGAGACAGAGCTTCAAACTGTCACGCTGGGTAGTGCCAGGGCATTAGCGCTCCAACTCCTGGGCTTAAGCAATTCTCTAGCCTCAGCTTCCCAAGTAGCTGGGACTACAGGCACCCACCATAATGCCCACCAGCTATGTTGTTGTTGTTGTTGTTGTCATTGTTTGGCAGGCTTGGGCTGAATTCAAACCTGCCAGCTCTGGTGTATGTGGCTGGCACCTTAGCTGCTTGAGCAATAGGCACCAAGCCCTTTTTCAGATTTGTTAACATGCAAATATCTTTTCCCATTCTGAAGATTGTCTTTTTTTTTAATTGTTGTGTCCTTAGCTGTGCAAAAACTTTCAGCTTAATTAAGTCCGATTTGTTTATTTTTGTTGTTGTAATTGCCACAGAAATCTTTGTCCTAAAACCTTTCCCCAGGCTAACATCATCATGAGTTTTTCTCCTACTCTTTTCTAGGATTTTTATCATTTCATTTCTTAGACTTAAGTCTTGTATCTGTCTTGAGTTAGTTTTTATAAGGGGTGCAGGTCCTTTTAGTGCAGTGGACCTTTTGGTGCAGGTCCACTTGCAGTCTTTTACATGTGGTTATCCAGTTTTCCCAGCACCATTTATTGAATAGGGATTCTTTTCCCCAGTGTATGCTTTTGTTTGTTTTGTCAAGTATCCCACATTTCAACGGACTGCCCCAAGTCCACAGTCACCATCTCACGTCTCATATTCTTTCTTATCTTCAGGAAAGCCACTAGTGAAAACATCACAAATGACCGTGCTCAACACCGAGAAGCCTGCAGTCACTGTCGATATCGGAAGCACCATCAAAACTGTGCAGGGTGTTAATGTAACAATTAACTGCCAAGTTGCAGGTGAGACATTCATTGATGTATTTGTTTATTTAAATATTAATGGAGCCCTTTTCAAGGTTGGGAACACAAAAATAACTAGACCTAGACACTACTCTCAGAGATGCAATGCCAGTAGGAAAGCTAGAGCCAGAGCTTCAGTCACCCTGAAAGTAGAAAGTGCTATAGAATTTAGTGGAGGAAGGATTAATTCTTTCTGGAACAGAGGAGGGAAAACAGGTTTGTTTTTTCTTTTAATCTTTGCTTTTCGTACTAATAGAATGTGAACATACAAAGATGGAGAAAAGGAATTCCAAGTGGACTAAGGAATGTGAGAAAATTCATAGAAGCAGGAAAGGCTGTAGAGGGAACAATGTGAGCATGTCTGGTCAAGGAGTTTAGACAAAGGCAGACAGAGAGTGATTTAGGGAGTTATGACCCCCAAGAGGAAACCACCAGCAGGACGTAAATTGAATGAAAGAAGAGAAATACTGAGATAGGCCAGCAAAGAAACCATCATAAGGGCAGATGAAAAAAGGTTGGTTACTGGGTACAAATATATAGTTAGAAGAAATAAGACGTAATGTGAGACAGATCAGTACACTGACTGTGGTTAACATTAATCTATTGTACATTTCCAAATAGCTAGAAGAGAATACTTCAAATATTCCTAGAATCACAGCTATGATTTAATAATAATAAAAAAAATCCCAGAATAAAGAAAAGAAAAATTTTTAAGTATATATATCTCACTTGGCCTAATTTGATCTTTGTACTTTATGTGAATGTGTCAAATGATCACATGTATCCTGAAATATGTACATCACATACCAATCACATACCAATTTTAAAAAAGAAGCCATCATGCTCATTTAAAGGAGATACAATGGGAGCCTGAACTCAGAAAAGTGGTGGTGGAAAGGTAAGGAATGGATGAACATCAGGGAGATGGCAGAGGTAAGACCCACAGGAGCCTGGGGTTTACCCAAATCAGACAAGGGCAGGAGTCCTTAGAGAAGATAGCAAACGTGTTTAGGACTTACAAACTCAGAGACCAGGAAGGCTCAGGGAAGTGAGGAGTAGTGGACAATAGGAAGTGGTAATATGCTCTTATAAAGGCATTTATAACAAAAACACCGACACAGAGCAGATCAAAGCCCAGCTGCTACGTCTCCCTTCCTACGGGCCACTCATTTGTAATGTGAATGCTAGGAGTTTCACCCCCACGATGGAATGAAGAAATGAATGGCTCTTCTGCCATTGGCGAGCTACAGTCTCCTGATTAGGATTGTCATCAGATAAACACACCTTAGGGTAGAGGTGTGTCTACCTTAAACCAAACCCCATGCTCCCCAGTTACCTCCTATCTGCGAAGTGGACGCACAGTGATGTCCTGAACTCTGGAAGAGTCTCCAGCTTAGACCTGAGCCCCCGCATCTGAAGGTTTACCTCAACTTGTTATGTAGAAGGCCAGAGGACCCATTTTAGAATAATGGGAAGAATATCTAGTCTAGGGCTTATTATTTCTAAAGAATAGCCAGATCATATTTTCTGAAATGTTCTAAAAGCTTCAGGATATCTGAAATATAAAGATATCTTTGCACATTAGCTTCTCCTTTGTAAACCGTCCCTTGGCCTTTGCAATGCTTCCCTTGAGCCTCAGCAGTGAAACCTTCTGGAACCAAATCCCTGCTCTCCTAGATAAGGAGCAGGACAGGCCCCTGACAGGGATCCTGGTGAACAAGCTGTCCCTTGTGCAGGGATTAATGGGACCAGTCACTCCCACTTGGTCACCAGGACATGCCTCGGAAATGACGCTGTCTGGGGGCATGATGGATCATGCAGCTTCTCTTCTTCAGAGCTGAGATCGGTAGGAGTAAAAGAATAGGGAGGAAGAGGCAGCAAAACAAGGAACTGGCATTTAAAGGAGATTGAGAGAACTGGAATCCAGGAGGAGAAGTATTTACCATGGGGAGCGTAGGACGTTAAAATAAGCTTGGCCCACCTACTCTGCCAGGCCTCCTGGGGCCCTGGCTCCCAGAGACTCACTGGGTCTCCCTATGGCAAGATCAAAATGTTTATGTCCAGTTTCTACTTGACTGTGATATTACAGCTTTTGTTTCCATCTTTACCCATAGAACTATTTATGTTAATCCTGATAATATAAATAAATCTTTGCATCTCTGTCATTGTGCCTTTTGTTAAACAAGGTATTTATTCAAAGTGCGTAGGAAAGGGCCTGCTTCTGAGTATGCAGTGAGTTTACTGGACAAGGCAGTCATCCTTGAGCCGAGTCTCCAATCAGAATACTATGGTAGTGATGCTAAGTGCTACATGACAAAGGAACTGCTTTTCCTCTGCTCCTGTAAGCCCCTTTTATGGCTTTCTCCCTACTTTGGGGCTTCTCTATCCTGTTCCTAGCCAGGCAGCTTAGTGACCTCTGGACTGGTCCAGTAGAATTCTCTAGGCCTCAATAACATCACCAGTGGCTGCAATACCCTAACCTGAGAATTAACAACCCAGGCCCTGGTTATGGGCAGGGAAGTGGGATTCCATAAGGATCTCCTTGAAAAAGTATTTCACATCAAACTGATTTGTGTTACTCATTTTGTAATTTTTTTTATTGAATATCTAATGCAGGATAGATCAGATGTCTCCTAATATAAAGGTACATAGATGAGTAAGAGAATACTTTCAGAAAGCTCACAGTGGCGGGGGGGAAGGTAAAAGTTATGACGTGTAATTATACTGTGATGTGTAGATTCAGTTATTGTTTTCTTATAAAATTATAAAATATTGAAGTATTGCAGGATTTTGAAAAACACACAAAGACAAAAAAGAAGCCAAAAAGGAAAGAATAACTTGTTCAAAGTACCACTCTCCAAACTTAACCAACCACAGTTGACATTTTTGCATATTTCCTTAATCATTCCATTTTATCCTGCTTTCTTTTCATTCAATAATAAACATTTATCTGTGCCACAAGCACAATTTTAATGGCTATATAATAGTCTATTTTAAGAATTTCAAATAATTTACTTGCTACCTGAGTTGTTAGCAATTTTTTGTTAAACAAATTTTTGCCCACATGTGCTTTCAGGTTATATTAAAAAACAAAATACTATAAATTCTTCTCAAACCTTAAGCACAAAAAGCACTAAGCAATGAGTATAATGGGGCTTTTTATTGGAGTGATCCAATCTACTGTACCAATCTACTTATTCTCCAAGAAGAGTTAAGAAAACTGAGTAGGAGACAAAGAATCAGGGAGGAAGGAGTGTTTCAATAAATAGGAATGGGATGTGCAAAGGGCCTTCACTTAAGACGTGAAGGTGGCTGGTGTTGCCCTAGTATAGAAAGCAGAGAAGAAAGTGACATGCAGGGCTGGGGAAGTAGAGATAGGCAAGGGCTAGACCTTACACGCTATTGTAGATTATGGTACAACTTTAGGTTTTTATCCTAAGAGCAAGGGAAACTATTGAAGAACTTACTTAAGAGATAAAATTGCAGGACTGGTGATGCAGAAATAAAGAGCTTGGGAGCCAGTGATGGGTGGTATATTAGTTAAGGTAGGTTAAACTCTGGGGTCAAGTAGACCTCAGATATATAATGGACCAAATTAATAAAAGTTTATTATTGATTTTCTAAGAGTGCAGAGTGTTTCTGGAAAGGATCCACCCCCACACTGTTACTCAGGGTCACAGGGTGCTACTGGCTTTGTCATCTTGGACACATGCCTAGGGGATATCTATCAAAGTGTGGGGGAGGATTGGGAAAGTTTTCAAAGGCCTGGAAGGACCGCAGTTGAATACTTTTCACATTCCCTTAGTCACGTGGCCACATACAGCCACAGAGGATGCTGGGGAATGGAGCCTCACCGGGCACTCGGGGAAAGGAAGAAAATAGGTTTTGTGAATAGTACAATTGTTTGTCACAGTTAGTGTGGGGAAACGTGCAAGGCTGAAAACCTCCTTTCCAGACAGCCATGGTTCTTTAAATAATTGACAAAGCTGACATTGGAGGGCCATATCCTTTCTCTTTTCGGGCACCAAGCCACCTGACACCTATCTCACCTAAGATGCTTTGAGAACTTACTGTATGAAGATATACCTTTGCGTGGACACCATCCTCAAGATGTTGACAGGTAGCACAGTGCAAGCAGCCTTCCAAATATAAGAAGGGGTTCACTTAACAAGAATATCCTGTCTGGGATTTTAAAAAAAGGAAAACAAGAATATTATAGGATCACCCTGCCTGGCAGCTCAGCAGAGATCAAAGGCATTAATCCTTATAATCATATCCAGTTACAACCCATTATGACTAGACCCATTTATTGATCTCTTCAAGTAACAGGGAGAGCATTGTTCTGTTGATGAGCTGTGCTGCAAGGGAAGAAAGCAAACTAAGGGTCTTTTCCATCTCTTTTTTAAGATACAAATAATACCACAATCTCCAGAGTCTTCTACTAGTCACTGGTCAATAACACAGCTTTGGACTTAGTTCTTTGGTAGAAGACATTTTCTGTCATTTTCTGTCATTCTCCCAGACATTTCTTTCTGTAGCATTTGCAGTCATATCACAACAACCTAGAAAAACATAATTTCCCACAGCCTGACCAACTTCTCAGCAGCAGGAGAGAGCTCACAAAACCAGCACATATGGATTCTGGAAACCTCCCCCCATCAGGAATCTTGGCCAATTACAGCAGAAAGCTTCGTTCTTGGAGTAGAAAAGGCTTTAAGAATTTGACAGTTCAGAAATAATAACACCACTGTCTGGTATGAGGGCAGGCGGTGGTATATACTTATGCAGAAGGGAGGCCTTAGCATCAAAGATATCTCGATTTGAGTCCCCACCCTGCTCTTGGTGGTTATGGTCTATCTGTAGGGTAGGGAATTGAGGAAGAGGGACTCTGCCCCCATGAGGTCATTTAGACTACAAACTAACATGATTTTATGCAGATTTCTTTTCTTTTCTCTTTTTTTTTTTTTTTTTTTTTTGTAGAGACAGAGTCTCATTTTATCGCCCTTGTGCCATTTGTGCCATGGCATCACATAGCTCACAGCAACCTCCAACTCCTGGGCTTAGGCGATTCTCTTGCCTCAACCTCCTGAGTAACTGGGACTACAGGCGCCCGCCACAACACCAGCTATTTTGTTGTTGTTGTTGCAGTTCAGCAGGGCTGGGTTTGAACCCGCGGTATATGGGGCCAGCACCTTACTGACTGAGCCACAGGGGCCACCCAAATATTCATTTTTTTTTTTTTTTGCTTTTTTTGCAGTTTTTGGCCAAGGCTGGGTTTGAACCTGCCACCCTCGGTATATGGGACTGGCACCCTACCCACTGAGCCACAGGCACCGTCCCCAGATTTCTTAATCTATTTAAACCCCACTTTTCTCATCTGTAAAGTGGAGTTAATAACAATACCTGCCTCATAGGATCATTGTGAAAAATAAGTGATTATGTTTATAAAATGTTTGGTTTATAGCAAATATTCAGTCAATGTAATTTCTCCCTCTATAACATGCACAGGATATTTTTGCGTAGTTCAGTACACTCTCAAAGTAGACGTACTCCAAAGGTCAGTAGTGGGCATGTGTACCTGCTATCTTTTCAAGGGACTCTGGATTATTCAAGGGCTGGTAAAGTTTTCCAAAGCATCACCCTCCTCTCTTGGAAAAAAAAGAAAGAAAAAAAGAGCTCTATGACATCTCAATTATTTTTCTTCTTTGCTTATTCTACTTTTGTAATATCATAGCCAGACGTGGAAGAACTGGTTGTTGTTCCAAAGCAACAGTCAATTCTTACTGTTATTCTCTGCCTGAGATTCACCCACAGTTCCTGGCAGGAAGTCCCCACAATGTGACACCAGCAATGGTACCTCCATCAGCAAACTCGTTATATAAGACTATTGCTTGAGTGAATCTGAGTTTGCTAATATATAAATTAAAGAATGATTCCCACAGAATGGCTCTTCCCTTGGGACTGCTGTCATGTCCATGGTTCCAGATTTACGGAGACCGGAGGTTATTTCCTCCACCCCTTGCTATCCTGAACTTGTCCATTTCTCCCATGAATGAACCCCTGCCCCGGCTCTCACCAGAGGAATTCAGCTCTTTTGGTCAACACCCAGACCTGTCCTCTCAAACAAGCATGATTATTTTAGGGGCACATGAGGCAGAGTAAGAAAGGGAATGAAAGAAGCTTGTGACCAAATCCTGAGGAAGTGAGAAGCCTTTCCCAGGCCTCTGTCCATCCCTGTTCTCTCCCTCTGCCTCCTTCCCATTCTCCCTCTCATTTTCTCTTCTTGAGTTCCAGTGCTTGCTGCCTACAGCCCCCCTCAGACAGAGAAGCCCTGCAAGGGAAAGAGAATAAACACTTGTAAAAAAAAAAAAAGGATTTGGAGGACTTCATTTGTGGTTCTTCTTCTCCTCCTCCTTCTCCTTCTCTCTCTCCCTCTCCCTCTCCCTCTCCTTTTCTCCCTCTCCCTCTCCCTCTCCTCCTCTTCCCCCCCCCACTTCCCCCCCTCCTCCTCCTCCTCCTTCTTCTTCCTGTAAATGAAAAAGCTAAGCTCAGTGTCTAGAGTCCAAGTTGGCATGGACAAACGTCACGATGCTCTTGCTCTCCCTAGTGGTGCCACAGTGAAAGACTAGCCTCTATGGCCCTCACCTGTATCTTTCCTCCAGGTATATTTAGGGAAGATGCCTACTTGTCCCACCCCCTTCATGCCCTTGAACGTCCTGTCCTCTCATTTGAACTGAGTTATTATAAGCCTCTCTCTGATGTGACCAGTCTGCATCTGCTCTATAGTCCTGTCTCTTTAGCTCCAGCCAGTTTCAAGGACAAATAATAAGTAGGTGTCTAACTCTTGGAGGACTTTGTACCTTCACCAGTAGGCTGTCTATGAAGGGTAAACTGCCCTTGCCCCAAGGGCAAGATACAGCCCCAACTAGGGAAGCAAAATTGTAAAGATCTGGATACTTGGCCATTCTTGGCTATGACCCCATTTCCTGGGATTTGACATTCTAACTGTGCCATGGACACATGCCAGAAAGTTCTATGTATAAACCTTCTGAACTGGGTCAGCAGGCTGGGGAGACAGGGAGTGGGGCTAAGGGATGAGGCTTTCTGTGAATCAATGCCCCAGACTTTTGGTCTACCAGCATACTCAGAGCCTCTTCTGGAGCCTCCTGAAGACCATCTGGGAAGGCTTGTCCTGAACTCCCAGTACCAGCCTACCAGCATGTCAGCCACAGTAAACTTCCTGAGGAATTCATACTGTCCCTTGAGTGCAGAGCCTCTTCCAAAGACAGCACCCATGCCATGTCAGCACACAATCTCCCCAGCTCTCTCTCACAGTGAACCCGGATTATGGAAAGGGTGGAAGACTTCTATCCATTTTCTGTGGTGGTATTAATACCATGGTTTCATGCTTCCAAAAACTGTAAGTATGTTTTCTACATAGTTCTGTCTATCAACTCTAGTAAGGATCTTGCAGCTTCATTTGTCTCATTCATGCATATATTTCAATGCATGAATACTCCCTGCCAACCAGCCCCTCGTTAGAGACAGCATCAACAGTGGCCAGGCCTTTGTCTCCTTTCTCAGTCACTGTCCCCCATTTATCCCACCATCTCAGGGGAACCACCACCCTGATTACTAACAACACAGATGAATGTTACTCAGTTTTTGTTTTTTACTTACAGAAATGAAGTGATACAGCAAGTACTCTTGCGTCTGGCTTTTCTCGCTCAGCCTTGTGTTTGTTTTATGCAGTTGTAGAGCTCTCATGTTCATGGACGATGCATTTGGTTCTCATGGTTTTATAATACGTGTTTTCCAAATAATTTCCGTGCTCTCCTTCCACCCTGGCAAGTGCCTTTACCACCTGCCTCTGTTTCCTCTTCTTTTCACTGCCCTCCCTCTTCCTGTCTCATCGGTGGAAGTTTTGGAAGGCAGAAGACCTGGAGACAGCTGAGAGGGCCAAGGCATGATTTGGTTTGGCTGAAGGACAGTGGAAGACACCCAGGCAGAAGTTTCCTGCAGAGCAGCTCCGGGAGAGGCTGGTCAACAGGCCACAGGTGCCTCTGGTCTGCCTGAACGTGTTTGGCTGATGAGTTAATTTTTCCTTCCTAGGTGTCCCTGAAGCTGAAGTCACTTGGTTCAAGAACAAGAGCAAGATGGGCTCCCCTTACCATCTGCACGAGGGCTCCTTGCTGCTCACGAATGTGTCGTACTCGGATCAGGGCCTGTACTCCTGCAGGGCGGCCAATCTTCACGGAGAGCTGACGGAGAGCACCCAGCTGCTGATCCTTGGTGAGCACCTCCGAGCTGCTGCCTTGGGCTAACCCACCCTCTACCTCCTTCTTACCCTAATGCAGAAAAGGACATCAAAGAACCTCTGTATCCCTTCACTTCTCCCCAGTGTAGGCCCTTTCCTTAGAAAGAACACAGACTTCACAGACTTTGGGGCCAGGCAAACTTGAGCTTAAACCCTGGCTCTACCTCTTATTAAGCATGTGGCCTTAGGCAAGTAGCTTCACCTTGCAAAACCTCAGATACTGGTGTCTGTGTGTAGACCTGAGAAGCAAGCACTGCTCACATCGCTGGGAGGGAGAGGGTTTCAAATAGAGGTAATACTCCTTCTGTGTGAAGGATTTCTTTAAGACTCATATTTAAAACTATGGATGTCCACCTTTAGAAAAATCCATACATGTAAAATTTTTCATATAATCCCAGGAAATTTGTAATCTTATCTCCACATACATCACCCCAACATAAGAACCCCTGATTAAAGAATCTAGCATGGGTCACTGGAGTAAAATAGGTACTTAAAAATGACAATTTCTGAGACACCATCTGCCACCTGATACTGCCCAGTCCTAGGCTCAGCCATGTTGCAAGCTGTAACCCTTGGTGCCCCCTGGACTTGAGACACTTTTCTTCCCCACTGAGTCTCTGGGTTGGTAGGATGGAGTAAAAAAGAAAAAGAGAAAAAAGCACTTTTTTCTCTTAAAAAAGAAAAAAAGCAATTATTAGTGCACTTATGCTATCTTTCTTACCAAGAGAAAGTTGTCATTCTAAGAAAAAAAGGGAAAAATGTGAGAAATAATATTACATGCCACACACACACGTACACACACATACATTGTTGGCTTCCCCCAGGAAAAAAAATTTTAAGTTTATACTTCTATTTTCACACCCAGAGCCACATATATACCAACACATAGGTTCTTTAGCCCCTACCCACTCCAATTTCAGAGGCCCAGATGGGTTTTCATCTCACTGGTGGCGGCAGAAACCTCCACCCATCTTAGGAAGCCACAGAAAATTGGCTCAGAGAAAGATGTCATTTGTTTCACGTTGGGTTTCATCCAGCTGAGCTGCTTGCTAGTGTGGAGCCCAGAGCTTAGGGACTATTGCCCCACAATGAGTAATGGTCTTTTCCTCCCTAATAACCCTTCCTTGTTGCCTCTGCTAACAGAGATGAAAGCCAAAGAGATGTGGCTGATATCGCGGCTTCACACCAATGAAGTGTGTCAGTTTCATGGGCCTGTTCTTAACTGAGAGTCTAATACCGTGTGTTAGAACATGGTGTTTGAAGAACATGAAGCCTTCCTAATTTTAATAAAATTTGATGGGGAAAAAAATCACTATTAAGACTCTGAAGTTTAGGGCTTTTCTGGATCAGATGTCTTGGTTTTTTAATGAAATTTTAAGATTTTAATAGGTAATTTATGAACATAGAAGTAATGTCTCTTTTTTTTTTATAATTTTATTGAATCATAATTCTGTACATTGGTGCAATCATAGGGCACGATTCATATACATTCAGAAATGTTTTGATCGTACTGTTACAGATAGCCTTCATGGCATTTTCTTGATCACTATATAAA
>CAUYON010154870.1:0-13479 GCA_963573935.1 Arctocebus calabarensis | reverse complement strand
TTGAAATAGACTCACGTGCCTATGGCAATTCAATACATGATAAAGGAAGCTTCTCAAATCAATGGAGATAGAAATAAATTTTCTGACCAATGATATTGGGACAGCTGGCACAAGATTAAATTGGATCCATACCTCATACCACACATGAGGATAAAATCTAAATA
Source organism: Arctocebus calabarensis (assembly GCA_963573935.1). Taxonomy (NCBI): domain Eukaryota; kingdom Metazoa; phylum Chordata; class Mammalia; order Primates; family Lorisidae; genus Arctocebus; species Arctocebus calabarensis. The sequence continues at coordinate 13,315 of CAUYON010154870.1, read as the reverse complement.
GATCAAAGATTTAATTTTTTTTTAAAAATAATGCCATGAAGATACTAAAAACCTTGAAGTGAAGCCTTTCCTAAGTCTGACTCAAAATCCAGAAGCCATTTTTAAAAATTTCACTACATAGGCTGGGCACAGTGGCTCACGCCTGTAATCCTAGCACTTTGGGAGGCCAAGGTGGGCGGATTTTCTGAGCTCACAAGTTCCAGACCAGCATGAGCTCTCCTGAGACCCCATCTCTAAAAATAGTCGGATGTTGTGGCAGGCACCTGTAATCCCAGATACTCAGGAGGCTGAGGAAGGAAGGAAGGAAGGGAGGGAGGGAGGAGAGGAGGGAGGAAGGGAAAGAATCTATATGGCCCTTAAATATATAAAGGGATTATCAACTTTTTTCATAGTATAAAAATTTTAAATTAAAAACTACACTGATATTGGCACAGTGGTTCACATCTGTAATCCTAGCACTCAGGGAGGCCAAGGAGGGTGGGTTGCCTGAGCTCATGGGTTGGAGACCAGCCTGAGCAAGGGGGAGAACCCAATCTCTAAAAATAGCCAGGCATTGTAGCAGTTGCCTGTAGTCCCAGCTACTCAGAGGCTGAGGCAAGACAATCCCTTGAGCCCAAGAGTTTGAGGTGGCTGTGAACTATGACGTCATAGCACTCTACTGAGGGTGACAAAGTGAGACTCTATTTCAAAAAAATAAATAAAATAAAATAAAATAAAACTACACTGAGATTATTTTTTCTCACCAATCAATTTTGCAAAAACCCACAAGTTTGATACCAGATTCCATTTTTGAGCATGTTTAGAAAACAGGCACTCTCACACATTCCCAGTGTGATTGCAAATTGATACAACCCTTATATTAATGTGGTAGGGCTCCCATAAAAAAAAAATCACAGATGCAGTGGCTAAAAGAACAGAAAATTATTTTCCTACAGTTCTGGGCACTAGAGCTCTGATCAAGGTGTTGGTAGGACTCATTTCTTTTGATGCCTGTCTCTGTAGCTTGTAGATTGCTGTCTTCTCCCTGTGCCTTCCCTCTGTACATGTTTGTGTCCTGATCTCTTCTTAGAAGGCTACCACTCAGATTGCATTAGGATTCACCCTAATGACCTCATTTCAACTTAATTACTTCCTTAGAGACCCTATTTCCATATACAGTTCTATTCTTAGTTGTAGGGGTTAGGACTTCAATATTTGAATCTTGAAGGACAAAATTCACCCATTACAACCGTTATGGAAGGAAATCTAGAAATAGCTATCAAGATCACAAATTCATTAGCCTTGACAGCGACTTCTGGAAATCTATCTTTCAGATACACCTCCACGTTTGAGAAATGACATATATAAGAGGATATTTATTTCAGCCTTGTAGAGGCTGTGATATTCATTTCAGACTGATTGAGTGAACTGTGGATCATCTATACAGTGTAAAATTTTGCAGCTGTAAAAAGAAATGGAGAAAGCTCTCCGCGCACAGCCTAAGGGAGATCTCCAGGATACATGAAGAAAAGGAAGGCACAAATACAGTGTAAAAGCATGCTACCGACATGGGATACATACATTTGTATTTGCATACAGAGTATTTGCATAAGCAAACACTGAGGCTAAACAAGTACAACAAAGCGCGAATAAAATTGATTACTGATAGTGTAACGGGAATTCAGAATAGAGGGAGTATGAGTGAAAAGGAAGCTTTCCATATGTCCCTTTTTATAGCTTTCATTTCTAAATGTTGTAAGTTCGAAATAATTAAAATGCTATATATCATATATTACATATATGTATGTATGTAAATATGTGCATGTAATATATGTCTTTTTTGTGGATGATCTGTTCATGTACTTCTACAGCCTCCTTTTAAAATATTGGTTTATTTTCTCTCTCTTATTTCTGGGAACTCTGTACAAATTAGGAAAATTAATCCCTTGTCTGTGATATGAGTTACAAATATTTCTTCCATGTCTTTTGACTTTGCTTGTGAGAACTATGTGCGTGTGTACGTATATATGTAATATATATGATATATATGATATATGTGTGTGTGTGTGTATATATATATATGTAAAGCTTCCTAGGTCAGCCATGAAATTTCTAGTACCATATGATCCTGACTTTAAGGATTTTACTTTTGAGAATGGCTATTCTCCATTTATCAAGGCTTTATATAGGGTTTTCAAATTGTGCCCCATGAAATAAAACCCCAGGGATTGTGAATGCTTTCTTTCTTTATATTTTTCTTTAAAAGCAGGCACTGACTTTAAGAAGGCAAGTGCCTGCTTTAAGAAAGTCCAGTTGGATTCAATGTTGACCAAATAGGAGAATGCCCAGATGCTATTGATTTCCAGCGCTCTCTCCACTGCACAAACGCCCTTGGGTGTGCATCACTTCAAGCAAACGGAAGTGTGTCCCGCTGAGAGTGGGGATGCCTGGCTGGGGGTGGGGGGACCTGAGTGCACCACATCCAGCTGGGAGTGAAATTCCTGGAGAAAGCCCCCTTCCTGTCGCAGCACCCACAGCACTCTGAGCCTGCTTGCAGCCCAACGGCCTCGCTGAGAATGCTCCATTTAAAAGTGCAGTTTTTGGATGATTCCCAGAAGATTTTTGTGGTTGATGTAAGTGGAAATCACATTGCTATTATTCCTTTATTATTCATTCAATAATGGTCATTTGTGGACAGCCCATTAGCTGGCGATGTTATGTCTTCTTTAGGACTGAATGAAGGAAAACTGTGGTTTTTAGCTTTGGAAAAGAAATCGGTATTTAATATTATAATGTAGCTTATGTTTTCCCATTAACCTTTCTTCTAGAACAGGTTCTCAAGGGACAAGAAAGCAAATTTTAAAGAAATGCTAACAATTTGTAAAAAGGCAAAGCAGCAATAACTTAGTGGTCCTCCCCAAGAAGGTACTATTGTTCACTGAAATTATTTGTCTGTAAGTTTCACCCCATGAACATTTGTAGGAAGAAAATTGTGGATCTGAGAGAAAGGAGAGGGGGAAACTACTTTCCTTTTTTGAAGAAAAACCTATGCGTTATGGGGGGTAGAATTATGCATTTGTAATGAGAACTTCAGGAAGTAATGACAAGTAGAAGAGAGAAAAATAGGATAAGAGACTATTTAGTTTGATTTAGTACTTATAGTTCAGGGTTCTTAATATAATTCCTAGCTACAAGATGATTGCATACAATTATACCTCATCTCTTCAAGAAAGAACAAATGTATTAAGCACATTATTTGGTGCTCATATTCCAGCATCTTACAATATGTACATTTTGATGTCAGGATCTATGTGTGAGCATTTTGAAATGTTTTACGTTTTTATTGGAACCCAAACTGCTATTTGCTCTGATATTTACATTAGCTACTCACAAGAAACAAACAGTGTATTTTCCTTGAAATTCAGACAGAATGTTGGTTGTTTTCTTTTATACATAAACTGACAACTACTGTAGCTCAGTCATAACGTTGGATGTGTGGGTGGTACATTTTTCCAATGAGTATTTCATTTTTATTTGAATCATGTGCTTTGGGGGGTGATGACTTCATGGCTTCAGCTGCTGTTTTGCTGTCTCTTCCTTTCAGTTTTTGTGCAAAAGGCATTTCTAGGTCCGTGGACCTGAATGATTTGTTTTTGTAGCAAATAGCTTCCATTAGAGGTATGAGACATTTCCTATTCTTTCTTGGAATCATATCTAAGGGGTGGAAAATGTCTTTTGAACAGTTTATCCATTTGCAGGCTGGTGGTGTATGCTCACAGTACTGCAGTACCTGAATTAGAGAGCTGGGTATTCAAAAGCCACTGCTTTAGGCTAAGATTTTAATAGATATTTCAAGCAACTCAAAGAGAAATCTTTGACAAAAAATGACAGAAGAGTTTTCTGAATGTGCAGTCTAATTCAGACCAAATTAACTGGGGGCAGGGGTTAGGGGCACAGTCCGGTGGCTTCACAAAATTTACTTTCTGAAGAGCCAATTTCAGCAACTTGAAGCCAGTCAGATTTGGCTTCAACTCAGATTGTATCTTTCCAGCTGCAACACATTGTGTTCCTTAGAAAGATAATGGGAGAGATTTGATACCCAGCAATTCGGGTGTCAAAGCATCTGATCCCTTTTGCTCTGTGGAAGTCTGCTCTGTAAGTAGCAATTGTGGTGTTATCCAGAGAGGCAGTAGCACTAGCTGCAGTACCATAGCATGTTTGTCTTGAAGAGACATAACCTTGAGTCATCCAACCTGATCTTCTCTCTTTAACAATGGTACCCAATGACGAAAACGATGATGATGATAGCAGTGGTAGTGAGTCACTATGGAGATAGCACTTTAACATTTTACAAAGCCATTTCACATCCATTAATTCAATAGACTCCTCCATCCCACCCTCTGGGTGGAGGTAAGGAAATGATCTTTTCCCATTTTGCAAATTAAGAGATGGGGGCTCAAGGAACTTAAGTGACTTGTGCAGAATCACACAGTATCTAAGTACAGAGCTGTGATATCCAATCCAGAACTCTCATTACACTTCCATGTACAACTGTAACCAGAGCACTCACCTGATAGCAGCCTTGTAGTCCTAAAACACTGCTTATGCACATTACTTATTTTCTGTTGCCCTCAGAGGACATAGAATTTGGCATATGGTGAGGTTTTGATGACTGTTGGGAACCAGTTAGTAGATCCTTCTTTCCTTGCCCAAGAATGAGGAGCTATATGGGAAAGTGATCTCTACAGGTCAGGGAGACCACAGCATGAGTCTTTTCATTGATTCAAGCATTTAAAAGACAACCTAAAGCATGCTCTCTTTTGTTAGTACTAATAACCTAAACAGGGCTAAGAAATGCCTGGAACTGTAATGAAGAGAACCCATTTGGAGCTGACGAAAACCACATGGAGGAACTTTTGATACCACATGTTACTGAAGTCTCAAGAGGTATGGATAATCCCCAGGGAAAATTATCCTTCAAGAAGAAATTCAAGAAAATAATTGGTTGCATGGGAGAAAAGAATGGACTCTTGGGCATTGGTGTCGATTTTATAGAAAGTACAATGGCAGCAATATAAAAAGGACATGTGATCAGATAGAACAGTGGTTCTCAACCCATGGGTTGCTGCATTAGGAAAGTTGCGAACCTCTGAGATAGAATAACATCAGCCAGGGAAGGCTGGTCCACATCCTGAACTCATACTCCACCCCCACAAATATTATCTTGGTGTATTTGCCAGCAGCCAGGATGTTTCTCAGAACTATAAACTCAGAAGCTAGATTTGTCAGTACCCCACAAGAATTGATGTTAGAAACTGATATTTAACATCAAAAGGCCAGTGTTACCATATACAGTGGGATTGGGGATACTGAGGTCCTCTCGTCAGTTACACAGGATGTCAAATTATTCAGAAAACTGAGATCTGGAGGAATTAGATATATGATCCTAATATTTGATGGCTTGATAGTGCAGCCATCTCCACAAGGGCTCTGTCACTGAGATATGTTTTAGTCACTCATTCATTATTTTAATCATTTAGTTAACACATTTATTATTGAGGACCTAATATATCATAGGCCCTGTTCTGGGAACAGTAGACTCTACTCCATTGGTAGGTAAATTCCTGGAAAAGGGCACACTCTGGCTTGAGCAGTGCTGACTGGGAACTACCAATTTTGGCTTCAGTGACTTCCTTTTTTTCTCATAGTAAGTTTGATGAACTCCCTTTGTGATTATTCTACTTTACCTTTAACTTGTGAATACCTTCAGTTAGATTACTGGAAAGTGTGGCTGGCCCCAGAGTAATCTCTCTTTTTTATTATTATTTTTTAATTTTTTAATTAAGTCATAAACACATAGATAATGAGGAATCTCTTTTGTTATGAGGTTTCTTGGCATATTTGTGCTCTAAGGTACTGCATGTTGACTTTATAGATGAATTCTATGAAAATATTAGTCAATCTCTTGTGAATTTCTAAGAATGTTTAGGAGTGCAGGATAGGTATAGAACTTCAGAACTACTAGAATGTGCCTACTATAAAGAAAAGAAAGAAAATAAATTTAGTGAAAATCTCACCTTTTTTTTTCAAGTCTTTATATTAACTTTATAAAACTGATCATTGTCAAATATCAGCTTCATCCCTAGTACTGATCTTCTGAGGGACAGCGTATCTTTAGAACAGGGGTGGGTGGGGAACTTGTGGTTTTAAGGATCATTTACAGTTTGGTCAGTAGTGAAATACATAAACTCTACCCTCACTTCACAAGGCAAGTTCTTCTAACTTCAATGAGATAGATTTGCTCTGGTGTAATAGAATGTACCTAGATTTGGGGGCTACAGAAGCTGCACCACTTTAGTTGTATAATCATGGGCTAGTGATTTATCCCCTTAACTCCACTGAGTTGTGAGGAGTAATATAAGATAATGCTTATTTTAAGTCTGATAAACCAGCTTAAATTCGACTCTGCCACTGACAATCTGTGTGGCTTTGGGCAAGTTACTTAGCCTACCTGAGCCTTAGTTCTGTCAACTCTTAAAAATCTAGAATTGGGGTGTTAGGAAAAAACTTTCCCCCAAATAAACCATTAAAGTTGCTGAGTATTAGGCCAGGCTAATCCTAGCACCCTGGGAGGCTGAGGCGGGAGGATTGCTTGAGTTCAGGAGTTCTGAGATCAGCCTGAGCCAGAGGGAGACCCCTACCTCTAAAAATATCCAGGCATTACATCTGGCACCTGTAGTCCCAGCTACTTAGGAGGCTGAGGCGAGAGGATCACTTGAGCCCCAGAGTTTTAGGTTGTTGTGAGCTATGATGCCACGTGCTCTACCAAGGGTGACAAAAGTGAAACTCTGTCTCAAAAAAAAAAAAAAAGAAAGAAAATGAAGTTGCTGAGTTGCAGTTAAAAAGATGAAAAGTGGGAGCTAGGCTGTGTGGGGAAGTTATGGTAATGATAAAGGAAAGAGTGTGGGGCGAGGGGAAACTTCCCCTTTCCCCTGAAAGTTTCCTGAAAGATCAACTCACAATAAAGGCAGATTAATAAGAGGAAGTTTATTTACCATGCACATGGGGAGAATCACAGAGTCATTACCCAAAATCCCAGTGGGATCCACATATTTGTAAGCTCTTCTTTTAGAGGGCAGAGGGAGATGAGGAATATAGGTAATTCTGTTTAGGGAGAATAAACTGTTTCTATGGAGGATGAATGGACTGGAAAAAAACAGATTGACTTGTAAATGAATCTCTTTGCAAATTTAACTACTCAGAGAAACAGGTATTATATTTAAAATAATTTGGTCTGGTTGTATTCTTGTTTTTCTTTCCTGCAGCACAGTGAGATAAGGGGAAGGAAAGGGAAGTCAATTGTTCTTTTGACAGTTAGTCAGGTTATGTAGATAGAGGGAAATCCCCTTCCAAAAGCCTGTTGATCTCTAAGGACCTTTATTTAAAATACTCTTTATACCAAGGAGTCATATTTTAGGGTAAAATTTCCTGAGCTCCTTCAAGATTGAAGGCTAATGTGCCAAAGGGGATAGAGTCCTTTCATAGAACAAGAAAGAAAGCCAATCTGAGTGAAGAGCAGCATGGTGAAAGGGATACGGGGAGTGGCTGAAAAGCAAAGCCAAAGAAGTGGGTCTGCAGCTAGATCACTTAGGCAATGTATTCTATATATGAAGAAGTGTGATCTTAATCCTGATAAGATTAATAGAGAACTACTAACAGGTTTAAACCCTAGAAGTAGGGACATTATCATCTGACTATTATTAATTCATGTATTCATTGATTCATCCAATATTTAATGAAATAATGGTTCTAAGTGCTGGAGGTGCCAGGTAGAAACTGGATACATGGTAACAGCATCAAGTTTAGTAGATTCAATTTTAGGTGGTCAAACTATGTCCTAACACATGTACTCAAACATCAATATTGTAGCCCAATGGAAGTCTGAACTTAGTTAATGATAAAGACAGACAGGAAGGATGAATAAAAGAAATGCTAATGGGATAGAATTTCTAGAAGCAATTGATGCTACGCTTTTGGATATGGGAGATGAGTGAGGTAGAATCTAAATGACCTTATGTTTCTGGTTTAGGTGACTGGTAGGATGGTGGCCTCATTCCCCAGAATAGGGGAAGGAAGTAGGAACAATGATTGGTTTTGTTTCGGATTTATAGATGGGATTATGGAAAGAGAAACACATGTGGAGTTGGGCAGACCTGAATTCTAGTTCCACCTCCAAAAAATTTTAAGGTGTGGGATTTCAGGTGGGTCACTTCACCTCTATGAGCCTATTCCTCATGAGGTCATTGTGAAGATAAATGGGATAGCAAAGGTAAAGTTCCTAACACAAAGTATATACTTGAAGTTTGTTATTTCTCCTCTGCTTTGCTTACAGACCTATTTATTTTTACGCTTTTCAAACCAACACAGAACAGTCTTTCACCTTCAACTTGGAGTTTCTTTTGATAATGCTTGATTTTGCAACCCACCTCCCAGGCAATAGAGTTACGCTCCCCTAGGTCAGCACTTCCTCTGGGGCTTCTGGGGTTTATTTATCCTGCCTTTCTGCACAGTTTGGCCTCTGCTTAGTCAGCAGCCCCAGGGGATTTGCTCTTCCCCTAGGAGTCATTAATCCTGGGAGGGTCCATAAGAACTGTCTAGAGTTACCTAAAATAATGTAGGGCTTCCTTTAAGGAAGCAGATGGAAATAGCCAAATCCTTTGCATTTGACTACATTCTAAATTACTCCATGGTCATTACTCATAATAATGCTGACACGGTTAATATAATGATGACAACATTACTGAATAATGATCATAAACAGAATTTATCTGCAAACTGTGTTCTGGATATATTTTGCACGCCATATCTTACATAGTTCTCACACAAAATCAAATAAGTAAGTGTCACTATCTAGGGTAATTATATAACCTCTCTGTGCCTTGAATTTTCTCATCTATAATATAAGGGTAATATCAGTACCTGCTCCATAGGCTTGTTACGAAGATTAAATAAATCAGTATATGTTAAAACTAAGAACAGTGCCAGTAAGTGCTGTAGAAGTGTTTGCTATACTGATGCTTCGTGGAATTGGCTCCAACTATAGATGGTGAACACATATCCAGACACTGTTTCCAACCAGCAATATACCAAACTGATGAGGCCTGAAATACTATGTTTATCTCTATTTTATAGGCATGTAAACTGAAGCACAGAAAGTTTGAATTATCTAAGATCATAGTGCTCTTTAAGTTAGTGAGTGAGCTGAGGTTCAAGCCTCAGTCTATCTAGCTTCAAAACCCTGTGTAGTCTTTGGTTAGATGGTAGGCTTCTGACTCAAGCGTGTTTGCTGTATGTGCAATGAAGTCTCTTGGTCTTAAAGGACTTCGTGATGTATCCTTTGGTCTTTCAGGACTTCATGATGTATCTTTTAGTCCCAAGAAGGCTGCCCTATACGAGGTGCTTGATGGATATTTACTGATAGGCTGACCAACAGAATGAGCAGATCAACTCCCCACTACTTTGTGCCTGTACAAAGAACTCCAAGTGAGGGAGCTTCTATATCCAGGCAGAAAAGTCATCCTGGAACCATACCATCTCAGCCTAGCCAATGCTGGCTGTCTCTTTGCCAGGGACTTATTTGTCATTAAAAGGGGTCCGTGCTGCTCGGTGAATGCCTTTGATTCAGGAAATACACCCATCTGAAAAAGAAAGTGCTTGTGCTTTGCCTGGCCCCAGGCCAGGCTGAGTAGTGGGCCAAGTATGGTTTGGTGTCCCACATCTTTAGCTGTCACCTGAATGTCAGGCTGCCATCCTTTTAGAGCTCAGAGGAGAAGCCAGGCCTCCAGGCTTCCCACTCCCACCCCTGCCTGGCCCTTTCTCTTCCCATCCCCACAGCTGAATCCAAACACAAGAACTTTGAGGTGCTGGGGAAGGGATTGGGGAACTGGCTTTTGAGCTAGGTTGGTGGTGGTTGGGCGTTTATTCAAGTCTGCACTTGTGGCAATCTCTGTGAAAAGTTTCAGTTAGTGGGGGCCCTGCCACCCCTTTTCCTTTCATCACAGTGCAGGGCCCACATGCTCCCAGGTACTGGGAGGACTAACTTCCCTCTGAGTGAACTTGCTGAAGAGCAAGATTTCCCTGAATTCTATAGAAATTTCTGTGTCTCTTTTAAATGGCTGGTTATTCTGCATTTATATCATTGTTTGACCTGTCCAATCACAAATATATGCCACTAATAAGAGCTTAGCCTTAACTTATACTTGAAGACAATGAAGTTGTCAATTTCAGTTTTGAAAATGAGAAATTCTTCCAGCTGGAACTCACTGAGCTAAGTCCAAATTCTTGTGGTCAAAAGGTTATGGCTTGAGGGGTGAAGTCACCTGGGAGGTGGCTGGACTGGCCTGGCCATTTCCTAAAAGGACCTCAAGCCTGCCAGCCCAGCAGCACAGAATTGCTAGCTTTTATGATACTAGATGACACTAAGTGGCTTTGTGCCAGACTGTCAGAACTGGAAAAACATTCTGTGAGACCAGTTCTGCTGCTGAGGGATCCACCCTTAACTGTTCATTTGCACCCCAGGAGGTAGTGCCAAGTTGGCCGATTTGGTGCTAGGGAAAGGCACCATTGGGGAGATCTGCTAAAGGCTGCAAAGTTCAGGAAGAATGGAAGGTGACAGGCGTTCAAAGAAGCACTTCTCTGGAGGCCGTGGAACTCTCTGATGTATAGCATCTCTAATTCTAAACACAGCTGCAGTGCAAAAGCTACAATTATTACCCCCACAGAATCTAATTCCAGCCCCCTTTTCTCTCTTCTCTCTTTTGCTCTCTACCCACATCTTCTTTCTCTTCTGGGTCCAAGGTGTGGGGCCAGGAAAGGGAGGTCTGTCTGGGTGAGCTGACCCCAGGCCCTGGAAGCACTTAGGCATGGCGCCTTACCACTAATCACTGAGCTTAGCTGTCTTGAACAAGAGGTCCTTTGTCCTCTGAAATTCCTTTTAAGATGATGAAATTCACCTTTCAACAGACTTAAACAAAGACAAAGGTTCTCCAGAACTTCACACTCCATTCTTTTAAGTGATTGCCAGAGATCCTGTCACAAAGTTATTGTCAATTACCTTTAATGCCATGAGATACCATTTCCTGACCTAACTAGGTGCCAGGAATTGCCACTTACACTATTCCACATGATCATTACTTAATAAGTTTGTGAACAGGGTATGATTATGGGCCTTCATTCGTTCATCACTCTAACAAGGTTTCATGTAGCAATAATGTAAATAAATGGGACTTGGTTAAATAAAAAAGCTTCTGCACAGCCAAGGAAATAGTCAACAGAGCAAATAAGCTACCAAATGAGAGAAAATATTTGCAAGCTATATATTTGATAAAGGGCTAATAACCAGAATGCACAAAGAACTCAAGCAAATCAGCAAGAAAAAAATCAAACAACCCCATTTAAAAGTAGGCTAAAGACATGAACACAAGGCTTTCCAAAGAAGAGAGACAAATGGACAATAACCATATGAAAAATACTCAATGTCAATAATCATCAGGGAAATGCAAATTAAAATCACAATGAATAGCACCTTACCCCAGTAAGAATGGCCTTCACTAAAAAGTCCAAAAACTATAGATATGCCATTGGTGGGACTGCAAATTAGTACAACCTCCATGTAAAATAGTAGGGAGATTCCACAAAGAACTAAAAGTAGACCTACCATTTGATCTAGCAATCCCACTACTGGGTATTTACTCTGAGTAAAGAAAGTCATTTTATTATTGCACTCAAATGTTCATTGCAGCACAATTCACAATTGTAAAAATGTAGAATTAATCCAGTTCCATCAATTAATGAGTAGATGAACAAAATGTGGTGTATGTATACTATGGAATACTACTCAGCCATGAAAAGGATGACTTAAGGGGGGAGGTCAGGAGGAGGAAGGGTATTTGGTGGAGCCTCACCTAATATGCATAATGCAATGGTATATTTCAAAACTATTAAGAAAAGGGTATAATTATCTCACCACAACAAATAAGTTAAGCGAGGTGATGGAGTGTTAATTAGTTCGATGTAAGAATTTCACATTGTATATCAAATCAGTACACCAGACCCCATAAATGCATGAATGTACACAGTTATGATTTAATAAAGAAAAAAGAAACAAGGATGACTTAAGGCCTTTTGCAACAATTCGGATGGAATTGGAGACCATTATATAGGTGAAATATCTAAAGAATAGAAAAAACAACAGCACGTGTATTCACTATTAACTTGGACTTAACTGATGAGCACACATGTACATAAAGAGAAGTAAAACTCAATGGGAATCAAGCAGAGGGGAGGGTGAAGAGTTCAGTGCAACCTTCTAATGGTTGCAATGAACACCATCTGGGTGATATGTAGCTTATTACACTGACTCAAGCCTTACAAAAGCAATCTATATAATCAAAACATTTGTACTCTGTAATACTTTTGAAATAAAGAAGAAATTCTCATGGCCCTCCCTACTTCTAAACTCTGTGTCTACTCTTGAGGATGCAAAGAAGAAATAGGAAATAGTGCACAACCTCAAAGACCTCAGCCTAGAAGAAGAATGATAAATGTAAAGAGTTACAAACATTACTCTGTGAAGTATATGTGATATATGAGGTCGAAGAATTAAGGTAGTGAACTTATCATAGAAAAAGTGCTGCAAACCTCATTGCTGAATATTACTACAGTCACTGGATGGCCAAAGGAAGTACTTCAAAGGTGACTGACAGTAGTGATATTCAGCAATGAGGTATATATCACGTTTTCTAGGATGCGTTCATGAACTTAACTGTCCAACCTCATATACATTTTAATTTTTTTTTTTTAGAGACAGGATCTTGCTATGTTGCCCAGGCTGGAGTACAGTAGCACAATCATTGCCCACTGCAACCTCAAAGTCCTGTATTCAAGTGATCCTCCCACCTCATCCTCCCGAGTAGCTGAGACTATAAACACATACCACCACAGCCAGCTAATGTTTTTTAATTTTTTAATTTTTTTATTAGGTTCTTGAGATGTTGCCCAGGGTCATCTCAAACTCCTGGCCTCAAGCATTTCTTCCACCTCAGGCTCCCAAAGTGCTGGGATTACAGGCATGAGCCACCACCTGGCCCACCGTTTGATGTATACAAATAACAGTGGCAAGGATAGTTTTGTTTTTTTTTTTTTTTTTTTGAGACAGAGCCTCAAGCTGTCACCCTGGATAAAGTGCTGTGGCATCACAGCTCACAGCAACCTCCAATTCCTGGGCTCAAGCGAGTCTCCTGCCTCTGCCTCCCAAGTAGCTGGGACCACGGGCGCC
>CAUYON010154866.1:0-14617 GCA_963573935.1 Arctocebus calabarensis | reverse complement strand
TTTTTTTTTGAGACAGAGCCTCAAGCTGTCACCCTGGATAGAGTGCTATGGCATCACAGCTCACAGCAACCTCCAATTCCTGGGCTCAAGCGAGTCTCTTGCCTCCGCCTCCCAAGTAGCTGGGACTACAGGCGCCCGCCAGAATGCCTGGCCATTTTTTGGTTGCAGCCGTCGTTGTTGTTTGGCGGGTCCGGGGGCTGGATTTGAACCCGCCAGCTCAGGTGTATGTGGCTGGCGCCTTAGCCCGTTGAGCCATAGGCGCCGAGCCTCGCTGTTTTATTTTTATTTATTTACTTTTTTAGAGACAGAGTCTTCACTTTATCAACTTTGGTAGAGTGCTATGGCATCACAGCTCACAGCAACCTCCAACTCCTGGGCTTAGGCGATTCTCTTGCCTCAGCCTCCCGAATAGCTGGGACTACAGGCGCCCGCCACAACACCCGCCTATTGATGCAGTTCGGCCGGGGCCGGGTTTGAACCTGCCACCCTCGGTATATGGGGCCGGCGCCCTACTCCCTGAGCTAGAGGCGCCGCCTGAGAACCGCTGTTTTAAAGAAACAGAAAGGCTTATAAGTGTTAAATAGTTGATGATGCTCTGTGAAGTGGGAGACCAAAGGAAAGTGAAGCTTTAAGTTTTGACGAGTTTTATATGTTTTAAAATGTATTATACAGGTGTGTATTTTTTATTGATGTCTCACCACTCTCATAAAATATTAATTATGCTTTAAAAAGATGCACACTACAATAGGAGATGATTGGAAGAGACGATCAAGGCAAAAATTGGAAAACAAAATAAAGCCGGAGGTATGTTAATACCCCTAAAACATTTATGCCAAAAGGTCGTGTAATTGCCACGGGCTCTGCAGCTAAAGCCGAGGGAAAATATAGTTGCAAGTTTCGCATGGTCCATGAAATTTTTGAAGGTTGCGTAAGAGAAGTGTAGTTTTGGTTTAAAAGCCTGCAAGTTTCTCCCATGCTTCTCAGAAGGGAGGAGCATGAGATTCAGCCACTCTCCGGCCACTGACCTCTCTTTTCCTTTACAGCCAAACTTCTTGAAAGAACTGTCTCCACATGCGGCGTCCACTCGGCTCCTCTGTCTCCCCCTCACTGCAAACAGATTTACATTATCTCCAGTGCCTTCACCGTGGCTAAGATTTTAATACCAACATGATATCATAAATACCCATTACAGCAAGATACAAAACGGTTATTCCCAGATCAACTCAGCTATCTATGTCCAATTTTTTTATGGGGAGAAGAAAAACCGACAGGTGATACATGAAGATTTTAGGTTATTTCTGTGTAGCTGGACGGCTGGGGAGTTTTATTTTCTTTCGTCCTTTTCCATGGTTTTAAAAACAAGCACATCAGAACACAGTAGGATGTAAATTAGAAGTTCTCAACTTACATTTTCTAAAAGGAGGCAGAAAACTAGAGAAGTGACGTTGAGGAGCTACTGGATCACACTTCGCTTCGCCTAAAGTCTGACGCAAAGAAAAACAAGAGGGGGCCCGGGGTCCCCTGGATACTCTGATGGGACCATCTTCCTTTAAGAGCTTTTCATCCCCTGTTGCTCGTCTGGGCATCGCGGCCTTTCCAGCTAACTGCTGCAAACCGCAGGTAACTGTCAACTGCCTGCGGTTGCCCTGGCAACAGTGACCTCAGTCTGGTTACCATAACTGCGCGCCGTCTCTCTTCACTTCCGGGTGAAGGGTCGATTCCGTCCGGAAGGGGATGCGTGCCTGTCCCCGGTATTTCCTGGCGGGGCACGATTTCCAGATTGAGTGTAGCATGTTTGGGGAGGACGATGGGGACTGTCGTGTTGTTTCCCAACGTTGAAAATGACTGGAAAGCTAGCTAATGAAGGGCTTTAATCTCACGAAATTTTTGTTGGCCTTTGATAAAGGGATTAGATTAAAAAGCTGAAGGGTGCATGTGTTATCTTTATTTAGCTATTCCGTTGTGTATGTGTATTTCAAAACATGTACGCTGTGAGTATATATAATTTTATTGTCAATTAAAAATAGCACTGAACGTTAAAAATCTGTGTTGAAGTGAAAATATAGAGGTAAATTTTTGAAATAAAAATGTTTTATTTGGGAAGAAAACTAATTTGGGATACATATATAGATGAGGTGGTCTTTGGCATGTCTGAAGAATACAGGATGAGAAGTTTTATAAAAAGGAGAAATGTTACATACTATTCAGAAAGTTCATTGGCTCTGTTAGGTTTTGGGGAGTTGGCAAGCTCTGGTTGGTGAGTGACTATGGTGAGTGAAATTAAGAGCTGTAGTAGGTAAAACCGGTTATGGGTTATGATAGGTGGTTTTAGTAGTCAGGATTATAGAGAATTATATTTTTGCAGCAATGTTTTGTGCCCTGAGTGTTTTTTCTCCTGGCCTCTCAACTCTGTTTCAGTTGGGTATGACAAGAATGACCCAATTTGTCTGATCAACTTTTATGGGGTTTTTGGGATCAAGATCTTTTTTTGAAAGTATTACTGATTATTCATTATTATTATTATTTTAGAGATGAGGTTTCCAGATGTTGCCCAGGATGGAGTGGAGTGGTGCAATCACAGCTCATTGGAGCCTTGAACTTCTAGGTTTAAGCAGTCCTCTTTCCTCAGCTTCCTAAGCAGCTGGCACTACAGGCTTGCACAACTATGCCTGGATGATTCTTATTTATTTTTGTAGAATTGCTGGTTTTGCCACATTGCCTAGGCTGGTCTTGAACTCCTGTCCTCGAGGGATCCTCTTGCTTTAGTCCCCCAAAGTGGTGATTAAGTATTTTGTAGTGAGGTGTAATTGCCTTTTGGTGTTCGGATGTACTTCTCTCAGTTGTCTGTCTCATGTTGGGGGAGGGCATGGGGGCTTTATGTCAGAGATTTGGGCCATATTTAAATAATAAGACATAAGAAAAATAATTTTGGGAGGTAGGTTTGTTTGGAGACTACTGTTTAAATTATTCTATAGGTATTCCATAGGCATTATATGTTGGGATTATAGCTTGAGATACTGAGTTAATATTACTGTTGGAGTTGGTTTTTTAAAGATTCTTATTATCTTTACATCTTTTTAAAAATGTAAAATGTAAATACCTTATTTAAAGGTATTAAGAATTCAGTTTAAAAGTTATAATATAAAAGTGATTAATAATAATAGAATAAAGCCAGGTGCAGTGGCTCATGCCTGTAATCCTAGCACTTTGGGAGGCTGTGTCAGGAGAATTGCTTGAGGTCAGAAGTTTGAGAGTAGCCTGAGCAACATAGTGAGACATTGTCTTTTTTTTTTTTTTTTTGAGACAGAGCCTCAAGCTGTCACCCTGGATAGAGTGCGGTGGCATCACAGCTCACAGCAACCTCCAATTCCTGGGCTCAGGCGATTCTCTTGCCTCTGCCTCCCGAGTAGCTGGGACTACAGGCGTCTGCCACAACGCTGGACCACTTTTGGGTTGCAGCCATCATTGTTGTTTGGCAGGCTCGGGCTGGATTCAAACCGCCAGCTCAAGTGTAAGTGGCTGGCGCCTTAGCCCGTTGAGCCACAGGCGCCGAGCCTGAGACGTCTTTACAAAAAATAAAAATATCCCTGAGAATTTGAGAGAGATTAAACAAAACAAAACAACGACAACAAAAACACATACACAAAATTAGCCAGGAATGATAGTGTGCGACTATAGTTCCAGGGGCTACTTGAGAAGCTGAGGTAGGAGGATCACTTGAGTCTAGGAGTTTGAAGTTGCAGGGAGAGCCATGATTGGGCCGCTGCCCTCTAGCCAAGGCAACAGAGACCTTAACACAAAGATTAAAAAAAATAAATAAATAAATTTAGTTTGTATGCGTGTTAACACCCAGCCAGGTTCATTTCTCCACTGCCCAAGAGAAACCCAATGTCCACAGACAGCAGGGTTTTCAGCAGAGAGTTTATTCTGCAGAGTGGTCAGTGGGGAAATGGGAGAGATTTCTCAGTCCACCTCCCTGACAATTGAGGGGACAGGGTTTTTATTTATTTTTTATTTTTATTTTATTTATTTTTTGAGACAGAGCCTCAAGCTGCCGTCCTGGGTAGAGTGCTGTGGCATCACAGCTCACAGCAACCTCCAATTCTTGGGCTCAAGTGAATCTCTTGCCTCTGCCTCCCAAGTAGCTGGGACTACAGGTGCCCATCACAATGCCCGGACATTTTTTGGTTGCAGCCGTCATTGTTGTTTGGCGGGCCAGGGCTGGGTTCGAACCCGCCAGCTCGGGTGTAGCCCGTTGAGCCACAGGCGCCAAGCCAGAGGGGACAGGGTTTTTAAAGACAGTTTGGTGAGCAGAGAGTTATGCCATAAGGGTCTGTTAACTGGCTGGTTTCAGGGCCGAACAAGGCCTTTGGTTTGTGCCGCTGTCTGTGTGTGTCAGTTACTAGAATGCTGTTCCTTGAGTTGGGGGCGGAGGGAGGGCGGGATCTGAGACCAGTTGAGTCAGTCTTTTGGTTTGGATGGGTCAATCCATCCAGGACGCCCTTAGTAGCTCAGCGGCAGGAGGCTGCAGAATAACTCTTATGAGGCCCGGCCACTCACGCCGAGGGGTAGCTGTCCACAGCAGCACAGGTGTCGCTTATGAGGGTAATCACTAGGTCCAGCACCACCGCTGGACGGGACAGGAGTCCCGGGACAGTTCTGCTTCTCTCTTGTACCTCGTTCTCGCCCCGCCCCTCTCCACGCCCCTCTCCGTGCTCCTCCCTCCTCATTCGTTCCTCCCCTTGCTCCTCGGCCCGCCCCTCGCCCCGCCCCGCGCTTCTGGTTTCACATTGACTTCTCACCTCGCCCCGCCCGGCGCACCTTGCCAGGCTCTGAGCCCGATCCGGCCCAACGTCTTTGGTCCAGCGCTGCTGTCTGTGCTCTGCTGAGGGAGGGCCTGGACAGTCTGGGTGGCGGAAGCGAGGTTACCCTTCCCAGCCTCTCCCTGGGCCGCCCAAGCCAGGAGGAAGCAGCGGCGAGGTCTGCGGGCGGCATGGAGGGAGGTCCGGACGAGCGCGGCCCGGGCCCCGCGGCGGGGGAGCAGCTGCAGCAGAGGCACGTCCCGTGCCAGGTCTTCCCCGAGCAGCTGGACCAGCGGACTTCCCAGCAGGGGTTCCTCGCCAGCTTCTTCACCAGCAACCAGAAGTGCCAGCTTATGCTGCTGAAGACGCTCGAGACGAGTAGGAGCCGTGACCCGGAGACCGGGGGTGGGCCGGGTGGTGTCTGAGACTGGGCGGACGGGAAGGGAAGGGCCTGGGCACCCCTGGCCCGGGCTGCACGTTCTTCCCCAGGGCTGGATGGGTCGGGTTCCAGCCCCTCAGTGCAGTCTGGGCAGGTTGGGGATCATGGGGGCGGGGTTGGTGGCCTGGGACTCAGTTGTCCCTTAAGATGAGGCGCTGTCCCCTTTCAACACTTTCGCTTGTGGAATGAACTTGGAGTCAGACTAGGAGTTTGTCTGCTATAAACGGTCACAGTCATTGCTCTGGCAGATCCTCTGATTTCTTATGTAAGCAACACGGTGACTTTAGGGTAGGAGTGAGAGTTTTCAAGATACGCGTGAATTGAAGCATATATTGCTGCCAGTGCAAAAACAATAGTTTTGAACCTGCTCTTCATTGGAAGGGATATTAACCTTCATATATAAATGAGGGTAGACATTTTGGGAAAGGTCTGTGAAATTGTATGTGTGTGTGAGTCAAAGTGCATTTTTTCTGGGGGAAAGAGTTCATAGTTTCTTCATATTCTCAAAGAGACCAATGACCCCAAATAGGTTAAGAGCCATTGCTGTGGGGGACACAACTATCTACTGACCAATTTCTCTCTGATCCCAGGAACAACACACTGGAGAAGATTTCTTAACTCCCTTTTAAAATTGTATTTTTATTTTTATTTTTTGATTTCTTAACTCCATAACATTGACATAGACTTCCTCAGTTTACTTAAGATGCATTCAAAAAACCAAAATCTTTATTTATTTATTTTTTTGACATAGTTTCATCACAGTTCACAGCAACCTCAAACTCTGGGCTCAAGCGATCCCCTTGCCTGAGCCACCTGAGTAGCTGAGACTCCATGTACAGTGCTGGACTATTTTTATAGACGTGGTCTCTCTTTTGCTTTTGCTCAGACTGGTGTTGAACTCTTGAGCTCAAGCAATCCTTGGCCTCCCAGTGTGCTAGGATTACAGGTGTGAGCTGCGAGTTTTTGCGCCTGGCGGAAACTCAAAGTCTTAAATGTTCTTATCCCAAAGTGAGGTTTCTATTTTATAGCTGCCCAGTTACAATTCAGAAGTCAACCACCCAAGATTTTCCAACTTGCTTGGGATTACCTGCATGTTGAGACTCAAGGGAGGGGAGAGGAGGAAGAAGAGTAGAGGATAAAGGGTGGGAAAGTGGTGGGGGAGCGATACAAAGATGAGCAACCTGAGGTGTTGCAGTGTGGGGTTCAGAGTTAGATGTGAGTTCAAATGCTGGTCTCTTTCCTTATTAGGTGTGGAAGAGTGACAACCTCTCTAATACCTTTATCCACATCTGTAAAAAAGGGGGAAAGGGATAAAGATACTTCTTTTAGGGTTGTTGTGGGGAATAGATTTTATGAATGTAAAGTAACAGCATATTAGGGGCTGAATAAAGGGAGGCTGTTTTTATAGAGAGCCACAAGGTGGGAGGACATGTGAGGAAAGTACGGTGCTCCTGTAGGAATCAACCACCCTCAACCTGAAGCTTTAAAATCCTATTTTTGGGTAGGGGTGATAGGAGAACCTGGCCTTGTGGGAGATCTTTTGTTTTTCTGAAAAGCAAATTTATTCTAAATACTGTTGCAGGGTGGCGCCTGTGGCTCAGTGGGTAGGGCACTGGCCTCCTATACCGAGGGTGGCAGGTTTGAACCTGCCCTGGCCAAACTGCAACAACAACAAAAAATAGCCAGGTATTGTGGCGGGCGCCTGTAGGCCCAGCTACTCGGGAGGCTGAGGCAAGAGAATCACCTAAGTCCAAGAGCTGGAGGTTGCTATGAGCTGTGATGCCACAGCACTCTGCCAATTGTGACAAAGTGAGACTCTGTCTGTAAAAAATAAATAAATAAATAAATACTGTTGTAGGTTCTTTTGAAGTTCCAAACCATGGTGCTACCTGCAAGTTTTGTATTTATTAATTTTTTTTAAGTAAGAGGACTACAGAATTTTGAAACCATATCAACTTTGTAAAATTCTCTTAATCGTGTAAACAGTAATGCACTTAATATGGTACCTGACATCTGGTATACACTTAATTAATAATATTTATTTTATTTTGAGACAGAGCCTCAAGCTGTTACACTGGATAGAGTGCTGTGGCATCATAGCTCACAGCAACCTCCAATTCCTGGGCTCAAGCGAGTCTCTTGCCTCAGCCTCCCGAGTAGCTGGGACTACAGGCATCTGCCACAACGCCTGGCCGTTTTTTGGTTGCAGCCGTCATTGTTGTTTGGCAGGCCCAGGCTGGATTCGAACCCGCCAGCTCAGGTGTATGTGGCTGGTGCCTTAGCCTGTTGAGCCACAGGTGCCATAATATTTATTTTTAATAATAATTATTCTACTGTTCACTTTCTTAAGAGGCAGTAGGTCATTAAAGCAATGACCTATTTCTAACTTTCTCATCTCATACTATTCTTTTACTCACCTTTTTTTTTTTTTTAAACTTTGGTTTCTTTTTCTTTCTTGGGGGGTTATGTCATATAATTTGCTGTGCATGTATATTCTCAGACGCCTTTGTGAAAAGTTAGTATTAGAGGCATTTGGGTTTATTGTACTTTCCTGTAACAGTCATGGGTTCATAGAGCCTTAGAAGTCAGACGGCCCTCAGAAATCATCCAGGCCTTCCTGTCCCACATGAGAAAGCCTCAGTGCTGTCACCGACCAGGTAATCCCTAGACCTCTCCTGGAACAGGTTACCTGTTCTTTGGGTCTGCTCCTCTACAACAACTTTAATTGGAGGAAAAATCCCTTGTCATACTATGTCGAATCTGTCATATGTAATTTCCACTCTTTGGTCCTTGTTCTGTCCTTCGAAGATATAGTGACAGAGTCGCTTCCCCATGGCACCCCTTTAACACTGGGAACTGCTTTGGTTCTGGTTAATTCTTCTTTCTCTTTTCTAAATCCCCAAATTCTTTCTTGCTTCCCACTGAACATAGTTCTGCACCATTCTAGTCACCGTCCCCTGCGGAAGGTCATTTAGAGTGTGGTCGGTACTCAGCACGGGGCGTGGTGTTCCCAGCTTGGTGACCAGGACAGTGTGGAGACTGTGCAATTGTTTATTTTGAGGAATGTGGTCCAGAATTTCCTCAGTCTCTTGCTAGCTACCGTAATAAAATAGATTTCATCGTTTAACTGAAAATGGCCTCTAAAAGCATATTTGATGCTGTCTCAGGGGCTTGCTGGTACTGGCTTGGTATTTGTATTAGTGTTTAAGTAAAGACTTATTTTGATAATTTAAGCGTGTCTTTTCATTCCAGTTTTTACCAGTGTTAAGGTAGTATTATGTCAGTATAATTTACTTTTTGATGATTTGCTGCTATTTGGGTGATTTAACTGCTGCTATCTTTTCCAATTCGCTTACTGAATTGAATCAATCTCTTTCTAGATCCATATGTCAAACTTCTGCTTGATGCTATGAAACACTCAGGTTGGTAAGTACATCTTTCTGAGGTGCTGCTTTACATTCTGGCTGCTAAAAACAGCCTTCCCCCAAACCAGAACTGCTTCAGCTTCCTACTGCTAGTCCTGAAGCCGTTTCCATAAGACAGATGGGGACTGGCTGCCTTCTCTCCAGACAGCCCTTGTTCTCTGTGGACATTTTCTACCCTAACTAACTCAATTCCAGGACATACCACTGACCTTGGGAATTTAGTAAAGATAATACTCAAAATATTTCTTGTAAATAATTACCAAACCTGGCCTTTCTGCTACTCTAGCCTGAATGTTGTTCTTTTGTTGTTGTTGTTGAGACAGAGCCTTACCCTCTGCCCTGAGCAGAGTGCAGTGGTGTCATCATAGTTCACTGCAACCTGAGACTCAGGCTGTGGCCATCCTGCTACCTCAGCCTCCTGAGTCAGTGGGATTATAGGCGCTTGCCATAGTCCCTGGCTGGGTTTTATATTTTTTGTGGATTCGGGGTCTCACTCTCAGACAAGTCTTGAACTCCTGAGCTTAAGCAGTCTTCCTGCCTGAGCCTCCCACAGTGCTTGGATTATAGGCATGAGCCACTCACCTGGCCAGATGTTCTTTTTTCTTTTTGAGACAGTCTTACTATAGTAGAGTGCCATGGTGTTGTAGCTCACAGCAACCTCAAACTCTTGGGCTTAAGCAATTCTCTTGCCTCAGCCTCCCAAGTAGCTGAGACTATAGGCGCCCGGCACAACACCCAGCTATTTTTAGAGACGAGGTCTTGCTCTGGCTCAGGCTAGTCTTGAACCTGTGAGCTCAGGGAATCCACGTGCCTCGGCCTCCCAAGTGCTGGGATTACAGGCTTGAACCACTGCACCTGGCCGCAGATGCTTTTCTTAATGGAGAAGAAATCTCAGCTTGCTATGTAGAAGCCTTCCAGATGTTGTATAAGTTTGCGGGGATTAAAGGAAGTGACTTTTTTGTTGTTGTTGTTGAGACACAGTGCCACCCTATGCCTCTGAGCAGAGTGCAGTGGCCGTGGTAACTCACTGCAACCTCTGACTCGGGCTGTGGGCATCCCGCTGCCTCAGCCTCCGGAAGCTGCTGGGATTACAGGCGCTCGCCACGGCGCCCAGCTGGGTTTTTCCATTTTTTTCATGAGTCGGGGTCTCACTCTGGCTCAGGCGAGTCTCGAACTCCTGACCTCAAGCAATTCTCCCTCCTCAGCCTCCCATAGTGCTGGGATTACAGGGGTGAGCCACCGCGCCCGGCAGGAAGTGACTTTTGATGTCCAGTTCTTGACATTCTGGCACAAGGGCAAGAACTTGAACATATTTCCAATGTGGTCTTAATCAGCTGATCAAATGCTTTATGGAATCATATCCTAGAACTTGAACTAGGATTCAGATTTGCAGAGACAGTCCTCTTATTTTATAGATGAGAAAACTGAGTCCTGGGGTGTTAGGCTGCTCTCCCAGGTTGCGTATGAGTTAGTGGTGGAGGCTCCCCAACTCCTGGCCTGGGGCTGTTTCCCACATACACACCGCATCTGCACATTGTTGCTTTTATCTGTGCTGCTTCTTTTTTTTTTAATACTCACCTATGTACTTCTATTTTCACCTTCCAGTGATGTTAACAGAGAAAGACACTTTTCTTGTGAAGACTGTAATGGAAATGTGAGTGGAGGTTTTGATGCCTCAACATCTCAGGTGGGTGTCTCCCTAATTGTTACCTTCCTTTTAATCCTCTGTCCTGATGTTTGCTGGTCACTTTTCGCATACTGGGCATTCTGTGTGGTAGACTTTGTGTAGAACTTTAAGGAATGAATTAGTCCTGGTTCTTACTCTTAAGGAGTTCACACTGTCACAGAGGAGATGAGACATGAACACAGATAATAAATACACTTTGAGGCCGGCTGGACTTCGTGGGATGGGCTTGGTTACCACGGTGATGTGATGGACTGCAAGATGCCCATAGACTCAGCTGGAGGATGTAAAGCCTTCTCAGGGTCAGAGCAGGGGCACCATCCGGGAAACCACAGGGCATGGACTGGCCTGTTGTCCAGTTTAGCTGGCGGACATGAGCGCCTGAGGTTTTAGGAGAAATAGAATTGGAAAGAAAGGAGGCCGTATTGGGAGGGGGGGCTTTAAATGCTAAACAACAGGTCTTACCTTTACACGCTGAGAAGAGATATAACCTGTGAAAATTTGGGGGGAGTGAGTAAAATCTGTAAAATATGGTGGATGATTATATCTACCTTATAGAATAATGATGAGAATTAAATGAGATGTCTCTTCTAAAGTCGTTTATCTTACTGCCTGGCCATAGTAAGTATTTAAGCAATTTTTAGTGTGAAGTATCTCATTCGTACAGAAGAGTGAAACACACATAGGTACATTTTCAGTAATAAAGTGAACCCCTGTGTAACTGCCATCTGGATTTTTTTAAATAGAACATCTCCAGGACATCAGAAACCTTTGTGCTCCTTGAGTCCCTTCCCTTCTTTATCCTAACTTTGGTAATGATCATTCCCTGCTTTTCTGAATGGTCTTGCCATCTACATACACACTCCAAAAATGTGTTATTTAGCACCCTGCTTTTGAATTCTCTACATGGAATACTGAGTTATGTGCAGTACTTTGTATTGTTATGACGTGGTATAGTAGATTCTTCTGTTCGACCACCGTGAGATTATTTTATGTTGTTGTATCTCTCTGGTTTACTTAGTTTCATCATTGCGTGGTATTCCCTTGTGTTTATACTACCCTATTTAATACTGATTGTTCTAACTTTGTTATTATGAACAGTACTGCTATGAGTATTCTTGACCTTCTCTGCTTGTGCACATTTGTAATAGTTTCCCCAAGGTATAAGCCTAGTAGCAGAACTCTTGGGTCGTGTTGTCTGCATACCCATATCTTTAGCTGGTCAAGCCAAACATTTGGTTTCTAGTACACAGCACTCTTCTGTTGCTCCTTTACTAGCTTACCTTCCTCTACTAATCCTTCAATGTTAAAGTACCTAAATCCTTGGTGTTAGATCCCCTTCTTTTTTATACCAAGGGAATTCTGCCAAGGGGATCTCATTAATTTTCCAAGGTTCGAACTCTCTTTTGAGCTCCTCATTCCATATAACCAAGTGTCCACTTAATATTGCTACTTAAATGTCTTAAAAGCACATTAGACTTGACACGTTTAAGTCCAAATCCATGAGTTTTACCTCCCCTATATCCTCCTAATCTAGTCTTTTAGTTTGGCATATCTCAGCGGATGGTACTACCACTTGTCCTATGACCCAAGCCAGAAGTTTACGCATCATCCTTGATACCTCCGATTCCTTCCCCACAGCCTCTCTGCTGCCAGATTTTGTCCAGTTTTCCTCTGGAATCCCGTCAGCTCCTCCCACCATTCTAGCCCACGTACCATTGCCTTTGGCCTTGACTACTTCATTAACCATCATCTAGTTGCTCAGTATCTAATTTTGGTCATCTCCCTACTCTTGCTGCTGTAGTTAAAGGATAAAAACAAAACAAAAGCAACCCCCTCCCAACCTCCCCCGCCCCCATTTCAACTCAGCCTTTGGTGGCTCACCATTGCCCTCAGGGTAAAGAAAAAGTCTCAGTGATTTGGCCTCTGCTGACCCCAAACTCTGTGCTGCAGCTCCCCGACCCTGCTTTCAGCTTCTCAAACATTTTCATCCTTAAACCCTCCCCCTACTCTTTGTGTATATTGCTTTCTCTGCCTAGAATACCCCCTTTTTTCTCCTCACCTCAAATTTAACTCCCATTCAAATCCCTGTTCAAACATTCTTCCCCCAGAGAATCCCTTCCCCACCCTCCGGACCAGCTCAGGCATTCTCATTGTGGATGTTTGTGACAGCCTGGGTTTTTCTTAATGACAGCTGTCATTTCATGTCTTTAAACCTTTTGATAAATATTTAATTAATTTCTATCTCCATTAGTGGATTATACATCTTTATTAGGTCTCGATAGATACTAGCTGAATAAGTGAGTGTCGAGTGAATGTGTGTCAAGTCTCCGGCGTGTGTCCCAGTGTCTGGCACGTAGTGAGTGCACAGTAAAAGGCAGCTGCTACTCTTAGGATCCCTTATGTCTTTCTTGTTCTTATAGGGGCTGCTCAGGGTGCTGTTGGCTTTTTGCACTTCTTTCTGAAGGTCTTTGTGAGGACTTTTCCTGGCATTTTCTCTCATCATAGTAGGATGAGGACAGTGGTCCTTATTCATAAATTCACTGCTCATTCAGAACCTTGATCAGAAGTCTCTTACATATACTCTCATTTAATTCTCACAGTTCTATGAGGTGGGCACTCTAATTTTCTCCCTCTTTATAGCTAAGGAAACTGAGGCACAGAGTGGTTAAGAAACTTGCCCACGGTCATCAAGTTAGTAAGGGCTGGAGCTGAATTTGTATCTGTCTGTTTTATTCCAAAGTCCATGCTCCTAACCAGAGCACTGGGGAGTCCACAGCAGACGGGTAGAGTCAGCGCAATGAGGATGGCGCATGAGTACATGTCCTTAGCCTGGGAGACGTAGTCCGGAGAGAAAAGAGAGAAGTTCGTCACTCGGGAAGGCTAGCGAAGCCTGGGCCCTTAGGACTGGGACCGGCTGGTGGGTGATGCAGAGTTGAGGGAGGTGGGTGGGGGAGGTGAGCTTGTGGGAGAAAAGGGCGTCTATGAAATGAAAGTAGATTTTAGAAATCACTGAACTTCTCTTATTTTTGTGCCTCTTAGATAGTTTTGTGCCAGAATAACATCCGTAACCAGGCGCATATGAACAGAGTTGTCACCCACGAGCTCATCCACGCCTTTGATCATTGCCGTGCTCATGTCGACTGGTTCGCCAATGTCAGACATTTGGCCTGTTCAGAGGTGAGTTTTAGAAGATAAGAAATTTTTTCCAGCTTGGCTCCTGTGGCTCAACAGGCTAAGGTGCCAATGTACACCTGAGTTGGCAGGTTCGAATCCAGCCTAGGCCCGCCAAACAACAATGACGGCTGCAACCAAAAAATGACTGGGCATTGTGGCGGATGCCTGTAGTCCCAGCTACTTGGGAAGCAGAGGCAGGAGACTCGCTTGAGCCCAGGAATTGGAGGTTGCTGTGAGCTGTGATGCCACAACACTCTATCCAGGGTGACAGCTTGAGGCTCTATCTCAAAAAAAAAAAAAATTTTTTTTTCCTAAAACACTCTGTGTTTGAACATTTAAGTATAATTTATTTAAACTAACTTTTTTTTACTATCATAGTTCTATTTTAATCTTGAATTTCTGTTTTTAACTAGTATTAAATACAATTTTTTGAGATACAACTAGAGAAATTGTAAATATCTATGCAGAATTGCTGTAAATATAACCTTTAAGTCCTAATAATAGGACTGATGTTAGTAAAAATAAATTATTATTTTTTCCTATGGCATAAATGATATAATATAAAGAATGAATAATTATTGGAGACTGTTGAATACAGTTCTGTTTGTGTGGATTCTTATTTAATCTCACCACAGCCCATTGAGGCAGATACTGTTATTATTTCCATTTTACATGTGTCTAATATGAGGCAGTTGTTCAGATTTCAAAGTAAGTGGCAGGCGGAATTACTACTGGAGTTTTTGACAAGTTGGCTTCCATAGGTAGAGTTTCTCGTTTGCCCTGGAGAAAAACATATAGTCTCAAAAATACAACATAAAAAGATAGTTATTATTAAACACTTTGGATTGCTCTCAGAAATATACATATATAAGTTAGAGAAACATGTATTTTGGGCAGCGCCTGTGGCTCAGTGGGTAGGATGCCAGCCCCATATACCGAGGGTGGCGGGTTCAAACCTGGACCTGGCTGAACTGCAACAAAAAAATAGCCAGGCCTTGTGGGGGGAGCCTGTAGTCCCAGCTGCTCAGGAGGCTGAGGCAGGAGAATTGCCTAAGCCCAGGAGTTGGAGGTAGCTGTGAGCAGTATGACA
>CAUYON010154863.1:0-13755 GCA_963573935.1 Arctocebus calabarensis | reverse complement strand
ATCTGTTCAGTGCATATTTGCATATGGATCACCCTCATAAAGCTCAAAGACCGAGTGAGTTTCGTGTGTAGTTTACCTATCCTAAAAAGAAATAGGTGGTACATGTACACCGTGGAATACTATGCAGCCTTAAAGAAAGATGGAGACTTTACCTCTTTTGTGTTTACATGGATGGAGCTGGAACATAGTCTTCTTAGCTAAGTATCTCAAGAATGGAAGAAAAAGTATCTAATGTACTCAACCCTACTACGAAGCTAATTTAAAGGTCTCATATGAAGGCTAAAACCCAACTATAGCACAAGAATATGGGAAGGAGGGGGAGGTTCAGGTGGAGAGTGGGTAATTGGTGGGGCCACACCTACGGTGCATCTTAGAATGGTACAGGCGAACCTTACTAAATGCAGAATACAAATGTCTTCATATAATAACTAGGAAAATTCCATGAAGGCTATGTTAAACAGTTTGATGAAAACATTTCAGATTGTATATGAAGCCAGCACATTGTACCCCTTGATTGCACTAATGTACGCAGCTATGATTTAATAATAAAAAAAAAAGAAAGAAAGAAAGAAAGAAGTGAGTGCTAAAGATGTAAAGATTCCTATTACTGAGGTAAGGCTGAGGTTTTGACACCTCCGTCCCTATCACCCATCAGTACAAGCATTTTAAACGAGCTGCAGTCTGGTGAGTGCAGTGTGCAGAGACTTATACCAGGTTTGACAAGTTCGTGAACTTGCCACTGTGCGCTTACCTTGGCAGCACTGTACAAACAGCTTGGTAAGGTTTTATAGCCTTGGCTTATCAGTGTCTCACAGCTGTGTTTGTGTCGACATGTGGCAGTGTCTTGCTGAGTGGCATTCATTATTGTTGCATGTTTTTTGTGCTGTTGTGAGAAGGTTGGAGCTAGAATTAGAGTAATAAACAAACATTAAATTTCTTGTTAAACTTGGCAAGAGTGGAAGTTAAATCAGGGACATGTTAATTCAAGGTTATGATAATGCCATGAAGAAAACAGTGTACAAATGGATTAAATGGTTTGTTTTTTTTTTTTTTTTTGAGGGGAGAGAAAGTGTCACTGATGGAGAGAAGTTAGAGATGTCAGTAATGAATAGAACTGATGAAAACTTTACAAAAATTCATTGTATTGTGCGTCAGAATCATCAAGGTGACTGAGAAGTATAGCAGGCCAAGTATATATGGATAGAGAAACAGGAAACTCTTCACTGAACATCTCAGCATGGGAAAGATGTGCGGCAGGGCAGTGCACCAGCTCTCACGTCACTGTCTGTGAGGGAGTTTTAATCACCAAACAAATAACTGCATTGGAACATCCTTCCTACTCACCTGATCTGGCCCCCAATGACTTTTTTCTTTATCTGAAGATAAAGGAAATACTGAAAGGGAGACATTTAGATGACATTCAGGACATCAGGAGTAATACACCGTTTTGATGACAATTCCAGAAAGAGTTGCAAAATTGCTCTGAAGGGGGGACAGGGCACTTCCCAGGGGAGGACTTCAGAGATGATCATAGTGATATTCAACAGTGAGGTTGGAGCACATTTTCTAGGACAAATTTGTGAGCTTAATTTTTAGACCTTTATACTCAAATGTGTGGTGGAACTTAAAATGAGTAGAATGTATCAGCCTGTAGAATAATCGTGAGGCAGTGGCATATGCAAACACACACATCCTAATTCCATATTTTAGTTTAAACTTAACCTTAATGTAGCTATTATCTGTAGCCATCCTCAGAGGTAAAACATACTGACATTTTTATTCTGCTTTCCCACGTTTCTTTCTCTATGTTGGGTGCTTCAAATTAATTCACAACTTTCACGAGCTAAGATACCTTTTTTTTTTTTTTTTTTTGCAGTTTTTGCCTGGGCTGGATTTGAACCCGCCACCTGTGGCATATGGGGCCAACGTCCTTCTCTTTTGGGCCACAGGCACCGCCCAGAGACTCTTTTTTTATAAACTTGGTTACTTTGTGTTATTTCTCTTGTGAGCATCTGGTTATTTGTTACTTTCTCTTTTCTAGGGAAGAATATTATACATTGGCATCTGTTGCGTCTTCCCAACAGAATTATAAGTTAAAAAAAAAGGGGGGGAATTGCAAATTACTATTTTGCCGACCTCTTTTCTCCCTGATAGACTTCAGATTCCAATTACAGTCAATTTATATTTTATTTTGTTTCCTTAAATTTAGCCCGTTTTTTAAGCCTTCTGTAATTCTTTACCAAAAGAGGAGGAAGGGGGATTTGGGCGGGGAAAGAAGCATACTAAGGAGTAACTCAGTTGCAGCTTAACCAAGTTTTACAATATTTATTTCACTTAATAAATTTATGATAAATTTGCCCAGATTCTCAAAGATGCTAGACTGAATTATAGTTGCAGTTATTTGTGAAAGAGGTTATTGAGGTAGTTTATAGTAGAGCAGGGTACTGTTTAAGAAAACATTTCTCAATTACTTATTTAAAAATACTCAGTATACTAAAAAAAAAACCTCAGTATACTTACAGATTATTTTTGTGTATTTGTTAATGTAGTCTGTGACTATATCTTTTACCTCATTTGATGTATTTAGCATTTAACATCCACTTTAACATGTAACCATAATTTGCCTTGAATTACTAACTTTTCATATGTGGTATGGGTATATCCATTATCATAGATAAAAATTAACACCTAAAGTTTAAAAAAATTCAGTAAATTTTTTAAAATTAAAAATATGTGATAATAAAACCTACCATTATTTAATGAGTAGTTTTTCCTTGTTGGTAAACAAAATAACGGCATCTTAGAATTGATGGCACTGTATAAGTAACAAAATACAGTTTTTTTGTTTGTTTGTTTTTGTTGAGACAGAGTGCTGTGGAGTCTCACCGCTCTCAGCAACCTCCAGCTCTTGGGCTTAAGTGATTCTCTTGCCTCAGCCTCTGAGTAGCTGGGCCTGCCACAACTCCCGGCTATTTTTTTGTTTTGCAGTTCTGGCGAGGCTGGGTTTGAACCCACCACCTTCGGCACATGGGGCCGGCGCCCTACTCCATGAGCCACAGGCGCCGCCCACAAAACACAGTTTTTGCCAAACTAGGTCCTTAGAGACAGAGACTGTTATTAGAACTCTTAGGGACTCAGAGCTTTGATCAGTGTGGAAGGCATTCATTAGTTGCTGGTAGATTGATTGTATTCAAGTATGTATATGTAGGTTAGTAAATTATTTTAAACAGGGGTAGGATGAGACCAGGGCATAGGCTGATCATTTTGGTGTCAGTAGTAGTAGTAGGATATGCACTGCTGAAGCGAGCCTTTTATTTTTTACTTTTTTTAAAAAAGTACTTTTAAGAGACAGGGTTCCCACTCTGTCCCTGGAGGGCAGTGGTTCTATCATAACTCACTGTACCCACAAACTCCCCAAGCCCCGAGAGATGCCCCTGCCCCAGCCTCCCACACTACCATCCACATCTAATTTTTAGAAATTCCTTGTAGACTGAGTGGTGGTGTTGGCCAGGCTGAAGTCCTTCCTCCTCGCCTCAGCTTCCGAGTCGCTGGGCGACAGACGTGGCCGTTGCGCCCCCTGGCGGCATGACCAGTATGTGTTTGAGGAAAGAGCTTGGAAACCCTAATGGAGGGATTTCATTCTGGTGACAGAGAAGAGTGTTTCTTGTCAGCTGTTTGAAAGTTAGAATAGGTAGGATTTGATAGCTAACAGAAGATCAGGTCAAGGGTGGGGGGCGAGAAAATTCACAGTACCTCATGCTATTTAACTGTGGCACATTGGAGGGAGTGGAAAAGGAATGTGCCCAGTTCTAGATGGAGATTACCTGGGTGCAATTAGAAATAAGGATTGGAAGCTCACTGGGGAGCTTGGGCTGAAATAGCAATACAGCGCAGTCAGCCATTCTTCCAGTCATTCTGTCATTCACTTGGTATGATAAGCCCTAAGACAGACTGGATACATATGGAGGTAGCTGAAGTTAACCAGTGAGTCGGTCAGCTTGTCCGCTGCAGATAGGGGAAGAAGAGAGCCAGGCACAGGGAGCTCTAACAGCTGGCCCCAGGCAAGAGGGGACGCAGAGGGACAATAAGTGAGATCAGTGCCCTCCCTGAAAATCATGCAGGATTAGGACTTTACTTTTGGTAGTGAGGGATCCATTGATGATGATTTTAAGAACAGTGAAGTTAGCATTGAGGTACAGAGTGTCAAGAATTGGAAGCTTATTGTTAAATAACTCATTTTCCTTATAATAAGACCTGAGTTCTTGTGTTATGCCAGAGCCTAACCACTTTACATGTATTAACTCATTTAAATCTCAAAACAAACTTATAAAGCCTATGCATTTTATTTTTAATTTTTGCAATTTTTTTTTTTTTTTTTTTTTGCAGTTTTTGGCCAGGGCTAGGTTTGAACCCACCACCTCCAGTTTATGGGGCTGGTGCCTTACTCCTCTGAGCCAGAGGAGCCGCCCGCAACTTTTTAATTTCAGATTAATGTGGTGTTTCAGACAATTAGGTTGCAATGTTTGCATTTGTTAGGTAGAACCCTCTTGTACTTGTGTCCTGCACCCAGGAGGTATGCCATATACTCTTACATTGTGCCCATTAAGTGGGAGCACACCAATGCTCCACCCACCTCCCTCTCTATTCTTTACTCCCCCCAACTTGAATTGAGTTTTTTTCTTATGTAGGCATGTATTAGATTGTCTTTCCGCTTCATATTGGAGTTGAGTACATTGGATACTTGCTTTTCCATTCTTGTGATACTTTACTAAGAAAGTTGATGTCTTTCAACTCCATCCAGGTTAATACAAAAGATACAAAGTCCCCATCTTTTTATGGCTGAATGGTATTCCATGGTACATATATAACACAGTTTGTTAATCCAGCCCTGGGTTGATGGGCATTTAGGTTGTCCCCATATCAAGTTTAGGGTTTTTTATCTCCGTTATACCTCTGAAAAAACAGGTGTAGAATATTATCATTTGCCCATACTCATGTAGGTAAGAAGAGCTGGGGCAGGGCTGGGATTCTTTTTTTTTTTTTGGACAGTCTCTCTCTGTTGCTCTGAGTAGAGTGCCATATTATCATTGCTCACAGCAACCTCAAACTCTTGGGCTCAAGGGATCCTCTTGCCTCAGCCTCCTGAGTAGCTAGGACTATAGGTTCCTGCCACAATGCCAGGCTATTTTTTTCTATTTTTAGTAGAGATGAAGTCTCTTTCTTGCTCAGGCTGGTCTCTTAATTCGTGAGCTAAAGTGATCTACCTGCCTTGACCTCCCAGAGTGGTAGAATACAGACATGAACCACCTCATCAGCCCAGGGCGGGGATGCTGATGCGAGGGAAGCCCTGATATTGGTTTTTAACTATCATTCCATGCTGATGATTCACTGCAGAGGAGAGGGGTTGAGTACGTATATGCTGTTTGTGTTGTGTGAGTGATGGGGATGAAGAGACAGTCTTACCCTTCAGCAATTTTTACAAGTCCAGCAGGGGAGATGGATCAACTGTATGAGTGGTTTGGTTCCTATAGAAGAAGTATGTAGCAAGGTAGGGAAGGCAGGCCAGTTTTTATTGTTGGGAGAGGGAGGGAGGAGTCAGGAAAGGTCCCCCAGAAAAGATGACCCTTAAACAGAAGTTTTACAGTGGCAAAATTCAGACTGGTAACTTTAGAAATTGAGATATGAGAAGCTAGATTCTGACCTTGAGGATATGTCTTTGTGGTGGGTTTGTCTCAACTAGGTACTTCACCCACAAAGGAGAACTTGTTATTTGGCTAGGTGGAACATTGTGCTGTAATACTCTTCATTTAATTGCATATTCTCTTTAGAGAAGGAAAACCATAGGTTCCTTGCATCACCTATCCTAAGAAAAAACACATACATACACAAATACACAACAAATTGGTCATTATCTTTGGTTTTAGCACATTAACTGCCATGTGAGTTGTATTTAACTCACACGAGTTGTGAACCAGGGATTCGTGAAACTGTGAAACCTCTGCTTATTGTTTTCGTTGTCAATGGTCACATCTCCTCCTCCTCCTGTCACTCAGTCCACCCAAGGGTCCACACTTGCTGGACTGTGGTCTCCAATTACCATAACTTCCTACTGTGCAATTTGCCTTGAATATTTGTCTGGAGGCTCTTTGAATAAAATTGATAAAACAGTATGCAGCAACATGACATTATTGCACATTCTCAGGAGATACGATTCAGAGATCATCATCCAGGACCACCCATCTACACCGGACACAATTAAGTATTTGTGGAATGATTAAAGACTCAAATCTCAGAACAAATTCAATAATTATGTCATGAGTCACAACTCATGTGACATGCAGTATAAAAACTGATTCTAGCACTGTGTGAGTTGCATATACCTTGTGCACAGAAAACAACAAAAAGTCTCAAATTTTTCATTAAATCAGAAAGGATCATTTTGTTTTTGAAGTTTTAAATTCAATTTTTGTAATAAAATACCATGGCTCCCAAGTAAATGCAGTGACTATTATGCTTTCTGCAGGGGGTAGGAAAGATCCTTCCTCCATATTCATTTGTATGCCTTTATCAACCACTTCTGTTTGGTTTTCTTCAGCCAAGAAGCCATATATTTGAATTTGGGGGGTGATTTTCATTCTTTAAAAACATCAAAACACTATGTTGGCCAAACAAAACCCTTAATGGGAGACGACTTGTGCTTTGTGATTGTGTCAGTATCTTCCTGTTGGCTGGAGGGAATAGTGCTGAGTTCTGAGGCCGAAGAGGTGGATTTCTTGCTTTCTTGAATAGCGGGTGAAGCCAAGACAAGGACAGTCGATCTTAATGCCCTGACTTAAAATTCTTTTATCACAGAGGATGTAGCTATTAGAAAGGCCATTGAGATAGTTTCACTGCAAGAATAATATTTTGGAGGGACAAAAAGACATTATTAGCACTTTATGCTAAAATAATAGATACTGTCTAATAGGAAATAAGCCGAGGGTGGGTACTTTTAATGGGCAGTACAAGGACATATTGAAGTGATTGCATTATTAAAAGAAGGAGGAAGAATACTGTTAGGATGAAATATGTCTTGGTGTACCAAATCAGCCCTGGTTTACTCCTGTTGTTCTGGTAACAATTGGACCTTTCGTCTTGGGTGATAAATTGTGTGGTCACCCTGCATAATTTTAACATGATTCTCAGTTGCTGGTCCCTTCCTTTCTCACAGAGGTGGAATGAGGCAGATATGCTGAATGACCTTGCTGCTGCTTGTAAAAACTAATCACTGAAGCAAAGGCTAAACCCTCAGAGTGACTCTCTCAGCCTTCCCTGAAGGATCGTTGCTATTGCTGTCAGGGTTTTAACTTGTCAGCACCCTTGAAAGCATGATTGATTATTTCTGTGCTATGGCTTTCAAAGCCATCCTCCTCGTTAACTTTAACCTATTCTTAGGCCTGTGTCAAATTTAGTTTGTGGTGTGTGAGGGAGGTGCAGCAATCTCTACTTCAAGGATATATGCTAAAAATTCTTCACAATCAGTCCCAAATGACACATAGGTAAAGAAAATATAACATGGGCTTTTGAAAAGCACATTTTTCAGGCAAAACATCTTTTATTGTGTGAACTTGAAGCTCCTGGATGCTACTTTCTAGATGTATCCATTTTTTCCAGAAAACTGCTTTTTAAATAATTTATAGGCTGGATGTGATAATGTTCCACATCTTTTTCAACTTTGAATAAAAATATAGATGGCATATTAATCAAGTTCGTGAATGAAAAGTTTGAAGATTAGATATTTTAAAATGAGAGACTGAGAATTCTTTAATAGCTTAAAACAACAGCTGAAACTTAAGACTAAACTTAATAGACCAGAATATGAATTTCTACATTTAGATTAAAAAGAGCAGTTAGCCTGTACAGGAATGAGGAAATGTTGCCTACCATAATTCATAGAAAAAGACTTAATGGTTTTAGTTGAACGTAAACTTAATATAAGCCAATAGAAAATAATGGCTGTTTTAGAAGGTTATGCACTTTCATTTCTGGTACTATGTGAGACAAGATATCCTACTCTTCTACTAAAAATGAATAAACATTAAAATGCTGGATAAATTATATAAAATACAGTAGAACCTCCCTACATCGACCACTTCCTTAGGTTGGCCTAATTTTCATAGACCGGACATGAACCACGTGTACCTATCAGTATACTAAGCCTGAGTCCTTATGTTGACCACCTTGGTATGTTGATCAGTTTGTTACAGTCCCTTGAGGGGTCAATTTACAGAGGTTCTACTGTATATCCTTAAATGTTAAGAAAGCTAAGAAAGTAAAAGACCAAAAGTTGGGCCAAAAGTAAAGGAGAGAGATTAAAGAGGTATAGTAAACACCCAATTTGAGAGCAGTTGCTGAGGCAACTAATTTGAACTGTGGTTTTCTTGGTCCCCTGATGCTCTGGAGACAAAAGACAAAGCCCAGAGTCTGTGTTAGGAAAAAGAATTTTTAATAGACCTGTCTCCACATGAAGCTGGAATCCTGAAGACTATTTCCATGGTGTAGTGTTGAACTGGAAATACAGCCTTTCCCCTGACCATCTCCCAGTTCCCAGCAATTCTCAAGAAAACTGCTCTCTTAATATTTTGTAGGCAATATCCAGCACTCATGCAGACTTGCAGTTCTAATTTAGACCTGAGGGGCCCAGAAAAAGACAAATAGGTAGTCGTAAAGTGATTCCAGTATAGTAGCACAAGGCAGAAGTAGGTGTAAATTCTTTTTGGAGGAATCTTCTTTCAATGCAGGCCTCAAAGAGCTCAAAAAGTAAAGTTCTAAGAAATACTACTTACAGTCAAAATTACAAATCAGATAAATAAACAAGGAATCATGAAGAGAACCAGGCAAACCAGTAATAGAATTAGACTTGTAATAATCTTAGATATTAATATTATAGTTGTCAGGGAAAATGTAAAATTTTTAAAGAAAATGAGGAGGCTGAAAATGTGGGTAAATAGCAAGCAAATTTTTTTTTTTTTTTGAGACAGAGCCTCAAGCTGTCACCCTGGATAGAGTGCTGTGGCATCACAGCTCACAGCAACCTCCAATTCCTGGGCTCAAGCGAGTCTCCTGCCTCCGCCTCCCAAATAGCTGGGACTGCAGGCATTTGCCACAACGCCTGGCCATTTTTTGGTTGCAGCCATCATTGTTGCTTGGCAGGCCCGGGCTGGATTCGAACCCACCAGCTCAGGTGTACGTGGCTGGCGCCTTAGCCTGTTGAGCCACAGGAACTGACTCAGCAAGCAAATATTTTTAAAAATGACAAAGGAGGTCTAAAAAGGCTAAACAGAACATTGAAAATTTAAACATATAATGGGAATTTAAGAATCAGCAAACACATTTAATTGCAAATTAGACGTAGCCAAGCAGAGAATCAACTGGGAGATAGTTCTGAATCTTTTCACTGTGACTCCATAGTAAGGAATTAATTTATTGGCATATGTGTGTAGGTATGTGTGATACATGAGTATTATTTAAGCCAATGTTTCTAGAAACTGATCTTACTCTGCTAAGGGTAATATTCTCTGCTGTTTTGCTTTTTCTAATTTATTCTTAAAATGTTGGAACCAACCCAGGAAATGTTATGAAGTATAGTGGGTCTTGAGCACAATTTTGAAGAAAATTGATTTTAATAAAATTGAAAACGTGTTCCTCCTACAACCCAGTACGTGTCCACCATAGTTCGTAGCACTTTGGCGAAAAAATAAAACAGGAGGACAAATAAAATGTTGAAAACATGGGGTGTGTGTGGCACCTGTGGCTCATCGAGTAGGGCACCGGCCCTATATACCGAAGGTGGCGGGTTCGAACCCAGCCTTGGCCAAACTGCAAAACAGAAAAATAGCGGGGCGTTGCAGCAGGCACCTGTAGTCCCAGCTACTCAGGAGGCTAAGGCAAGAGAATCGCCTAAACCCAGGAGATGGTGTGTGACGCCACGGCACTCTACCAAGGGCGATAAAGTGGGACTCTGTCTCTACAAAAAAAAAAAGAAAGAAAGAAAACATGGGGTGTGGTTTATCTGTATAGTGGATTATAATAGGACTGGGCTGCTAGTGCAGATGAACAGCGAGTACATTGTGGACACTACCTAGTCATAGCGGATACTGCTCATGAACAGGGGGTCTCAGCCCATACTTGCACATACCAGCCAGCTTGCAGCCTTTCTACAGCTTTGAAAATGAACTTCTGCTTCACATATTCATGTTAGTATAAAAAGAAAATGCAGGTTCTAAAAGATGTTATGTAGTATGATTCCATTTATATGCAGTTCAGAAGTTTCGGCAAACCTAGTGTAATGTTTAGAGATACAAGCATGTGTTTTTGTTTTTTTTTAAGGCAGGAGTGCACACAGAATTTAAGAGAGTTGTTACCTCTTAGACGAGGGATTAAGGGTTGGGTTAGAAAGGGCTGCACAAGTTGCTTCAGAGTTATTTACTTTTTCATCTTAAAATTGATTATGGATACATGAATGTTTGTTCCTTTTAATTTTTTATATTAATAGTTTATTCATGTTGTAGCTTTAGGGAATTATAAGATCCTTGTAAGCTGTCACTTCCAGGCTGGGTGCAGTGGCTCACGCCAGTAATTCTAGCACTCTGGGAAGCCAAGGGAGGAAGTTTGCTTGAGGTCAGAAGGTCTGGACTTGTCTGAGCAACAGTGAGACCCTGTCTTTGCTAAACATAGAAAAAAATAGCTGGGCATGGTGGTGTGAACATTGTAGTCCCAGCTACTCAAAGGGCTGAGGCAGGAGGATTATTTGAGCCCAGGTTGTTGAGGTTGTTGTGAACTATGATGATGTCACTGCACTCTACCCAGGTGACTGAGTGAGATTCTGTCTCAAGAATAAATAAATAAATAAATAAATAGTAAAAAAATATATATAGTTTATTCATGTTGTATTTTTTTGTCCACTCAATATTCAGTAAAAGTCATTTAATAATAAAAGCCAAGACAAGATTAAGAGCGGTAATAAATCTTTTATGCTAATCAGACCATTTGGGGAAGTCTTTTTTTAGTTTTGGGTGCCAGATTTTGTGGACATTAACAACCTGAACTGTGTTCAGAGGAAAACATCCCTCTGGATGGTGGTGAGAAACTGCCAGTGTGATGTTAAACGTTTCATTTTTCAGATGCAGATTCTTGTGGGTTCTGAGTATTGGTGAAGTTTTCACTTCCCTAGGTCTACCTGCTAGTGGGAAGTACAAACCTGTTAACTCCCAGATTAATGTCCTTTTTGCTGTACTTCAGGGTGACCCAAAAGTGGCACATAACTATGTTTTTTGTAAAATTTTGTAAGGAATACAATAAAACCTCTATAGTTAGTTATCACCTCCCTACAATGACTGTCTCCCTAAGTTGACCTAATTTTCACAGACCAGACATGCACTACATGTACTCAATGGAACACTGACATCTATATATTGATCACCTCTGTAAGTTGCATCTTGACTACTTGGACTGGGACATACACTATTAATTTACCCTTTATAATGTGGCATTGACTCCACTCTACAACCAAGGGGTAGAAGGTGTGGGCTTTGCCTCTTAGTTGTATTTTTTTTTTCTTTAGCATAAGTTCTTTTTTCATGTTTTATTATTACCACATGTTGGATTAGGCCTAAAGTCCTATTTTCATCACCATGTTGTGGAAGATCTTTTCAATGTGAAGGACCTGTATGAATTATAGATACATCCTATAATTACTGGAAAATTTTACAGTTAATCGAGATATACTGGCCCAAAGGAAAGAACTCAAAGAGCTGACATTGAAGAAAAAGGTTGATCTTCTATATTTTCTAGAAAGTAGCAGGCAGAAAAGACAGTGGAACACTTGTGTGAGCAAGACCACAGTTAGCAATAAACATGAGTGCTTGGAGAGATGGGGTAAGGGAAGAGGAGGAATGCTCCCCTCAATGAAGTCAGTGAAGCCACATTAATCTGGTTCAAACAAATGAAGGGGAGTTAGCACCAGGATCACCAGCTGATGATCCAAGAATTTGCTAAAAAAAAAAAAAAAAATCACATAGGAATTCAGGCTGGCAGGTTTCCAAGTTCAAGTGTTTGGCTTGAGAAATTTAAACTGCTCCACGAGTTCTCCCAGAAAGTCTTGTGTGGTGAATCCAGTGAAGTTCCAGAAGAAGTTGTGGAAGAGTTCATCAGAAATTTCCCAGACTTCCCTAGAGGCTTCAAAGATGATGACATCTTTAACGCTGATGAATGCAGGCTCTTTTTCAAGGCGTTCCCTGATGGGAGGATTTAGGCGGAGATTGTTCTTTTTCTAATTCCATAAGATGGCTTGTGAGTTTATTGATGCGCTCTCTTTCTATTTTTTGAATGCAGGCATCTAAAGTGATAAATTTTCCTCTTAGAACTGCTTTTGCAGTATCCCATCAGTTTTGGTAGCTTGTGTCTTCATTGTTGTTATGCTCAAGGAAGTTAATGATTTCCTGTTTTATTTCTTCCTGCACCCGACTGTCACTCAAGAGAAAGTTGTTTAATTTCCATGCCTTTGTATGGAACGTTTTGAATGTTTTTGAATGTTTTTGTTGGAGTTGAGTTCCATGTTTAGTGCCTTGTGGTCTGAGAAAATACAAAGTAACATTTCAATTCTTTTGATTCTGTTGAGGTTTGTTTTGTGACCTAGGATATGATCAATTTTGGAGAATGTTCCTTGGGTCTATGAAAATAATGTATATTCTTTATCTGTGGGATGGAGTGTTCTATATGCGTCTATCAAGCACAGTTGTTCTAGGGTCTCATTTAAGTCCCCTGTATCCTTGTTTAATTTCTGTTTAGAAAATCTGTCCAGCTCTGTAAGAGGAGTGTTAAAGTCCCCTGTTATTATGGTATTATAGGATATCATATTGCTCAGACTGAGTAAGATCTGTTTCAAGAATCTAGGAGCATTTAAATTGGATGCATAGATATTTAGAATCGAAACATCTTCTTGTTGTATTTTTCCCTTGACCAATATAAAGTGACCATCTTTGCCTTTTTCAACTTTAGTTGCTTTAAATCCACAGTTGCTTTTATCTGAAAATAAGATTGCAACTCCTTTTTTCTTCTGAATTCTGTTTGCCTGAAAAATTGTCTTCCAACGCTTAACTCGGAGTTTTAATTTGTCTTTTGAAGCTAGGTGTGTTTTCTGCAGATAGCAAATGGATGGCTTGTGTTTTTAATCCAGTCAGCCAATCTATGCCTCTTCAGTGGTGAATTCAAGTCATTAACATTTATTGAGATAATTGATAAGTGTGGTAGTGTTCTATTCATCTGATTTTGTGAGAGTCCATTGCTTAGTTTTATGTTTTTCATCAGTCTGGAAGTTAGGTTCTGTCCTTTAATTTCCAAGTTCCTACTTTGCTGTTGATACATTTTGATGGTCAGTGTGTAGAACAGTTTGAATTATTTCCTGTAGCGCTGGTCTTGTTGTGGCAAATTTCCTCAATGTTTGTATATCTGTAAATGATTTGATTTCTCTGTCAATTTTAAAGCTTATCTTGGCAGGATATAAAATTCTCGGCTGGAGATTGTTCTGTTTAAGTAGATTAAAGGTAGATGACCATTGTCTTCTTGCTTGGAAAGTTTTTTTTTTTTTGAGACAGAGCCTCAAGCTGTCACCCTGGATAGAGTGCTGTGGCATCACAGCTCACAGCAACCTCCAATTCCTGGGCTCAAGCGAGTCTCCTGCCTCCACTTCCCAAGTAGCTGGGACTACAGGCGCCC